>NDGN011122222.1:0-14195 GCA_002564285.1 Tympanoctomys barrerae | reverse complement strand
TGCATAACCAGGGATTGAACTCAGGCCCTTGCACTTGTCAGGGATGCGCTTATTCCACTGAGCCATCTCCTGGGCCTAGAATTCTATACCCCTATTTTTCATATGACTAGACTTTCTCCTTTTCTATGAAATTTGTAGAGGAAATCTGTGCATACAGTAATTATATCATAATAGAATAGAGTCTGACAGTATCCATTCAAATTCTTTCACACATTATTTTTCTATTTCTTCCAATTTTCTTTCCTGATCTTCTGAATGTTCTTATGGAATGTCCAAATATGTTCTGAGTCTCAATTCTTAGATTTAAAAGTTGATGTTGTAGAAACTCGGCATATGCAATGTTAACAAAATGGAATTTTGAAAAAAATTGGATGTTTTTGTGACACCAACAACAAACTCAGGAAGTGAGTAAAATATCACATTGAACAAACAACCCAGTGATCAAACCAGAGTTCATCCCTTCCTCCCCTCCTTGTCACCCTTGAAAGGGAGCACAAAAAGGAGTGCAGGACCTGAAAACAAAAAGGGAGAGAGATTTGAGTTCAAAATAGTCACCATCTAATTTGGTTTCATGGCACAGTTATGATCCATGTGACCGTTTTCCCTAGACAGCGAGCACTAGTGGCACTGCACCATATGCTACTGTTCAGAGCCATGTCTCCCTTAGACATCCTTTAATTGGCTTGGCCTATGGGATGGATGGCTCACAACCAAGCTAATTACATAAAAAATCCACTCCACACTATGCAAAGTTCTATTGGGAGAATAAGAAGGAAGAAACAATTTACCCAAACATTCAAACTTCACGCATCTCATCTATAAAAAGCATCCATGTGATAGCATGATCGCCAACAATGATTCGGGGTACTTTTAGTGTGAATTTTCTCTCTTCACACAAGTACCACATATTTAAAACTTTGAATTATATTAAGACATTAAAGTACCATTTAAATAACAGCTGCTTAGTAAATAGTTGGAAAATAAATTTACATCACCAATTTTATTTTAAGAAATTCTGTTGAGGAAGAAGGCATAAGATACTACAGTATTTTAAGGCACTAACAAAAAATATAAGCCTGGGGCTGGGGGGCAGTTAAGTTTCCAAGGTGAATCTGATGTATAGTCCTTTGAATACAAATAGCTTAAAAACTGTAACACATACACAAATGGCCAAAAAGTACATGTAAGGAGACTCAAAATCACTACTCATCAGGAAGGCAAAAATCAAAGTCTTACCCCAGCAGGAATGGTTTTACCAAAAAGATGAAAGAAAATAAGTGCTGGAGAGTGTGTGCATAAAAGGGAACTATTCCATACTACTGATGGGAATGTAGCTTAGCAGAGTCGTTATGCAAATAGTAAGATGTTTCCTCAAAACTTTAAAATGGAACTACCACATGATCCAGCAATCCCCTACTACAGAAATAACCAAAGAAAATAAAATCACACATCAAAGAGAAATGCCATGTTCATTGCACCACTGCTTACCTTAGCCAAGAAATGGAAAAGATGCAAGTGTCCTTCAACTGATGAAAGGGTTAAAATGAGACACAGATGCACAACTAAATCCCAATCTGACATAAAAAATAAAATGTTATCATTTGTAATAACAGACACAGAAAGTTTAATACTAGAAGTTTCTCTTATATAAGAACTCTGAAGTATAAGTAATTCAGGTGCGAAATAGCAGGAAGGCGACGAGACAGGAAGAGACAAGGGATGGAGGGAGGAGAAGAAAAATAAAATGAATCATGAAGCGATTTGCATGTGTACCAATTTCCATGATGAACATATTTACTTTGTATTGCAAATGTATCCTAATTAAAAGAGAAACAAACACAAATTGGACAGAACCAGAAGTCATAGTGCTAAGTGGAATAGAAAGGCACAGACAGGCAAGGACTGCATGGTCTTACCCATATATGAGAAGTTGATCTCATAGAAGATGAAAGTAGCATGGCAGTCACTGCAGGCTCAGAGAAGAGGATAGGGGACAGGAAATGTCGAGCAAAAAGTAGTGAGGTACAGCAAGCGGGGAGCTAGAAGCGCTTTGTGCTACTGCACCACAAGATGACAACAGAAAAGAAAAACATGCATGCAGCACATTCCAAAAAACAAGAAATGACTTTGTCAGTTTTTACCATAAATAAATAGTGAATATTTGAATAAACATATACATTTAATATGATATATATATATGCCAAAATGTTACATAACTCCCTAACATGTACAATTTTTGTATTTCATCTGTTAATTTAAAAAATTAAAAATTTTAAAAAAGAATAACACAGAATTCATATTGGAACAAAAGGCAAATTGCCCAAACCAACAGATATGCTTAGCTTCAAAAATCTCATCTCTGTTGGAAATCTCAGAAACATGCATTTAATTGTTACAACTGTCATATGTTTAGAATGTTTAAAAATATATAGCTTAAGTTCATCAGTGATATATCTTAAATTTTCTGATCTGTGAAAGTACTCAGGTGCTTTAGCAGGAAATTTTAAGCAAGTGTGATACTACTAATTTAAGTAAATTAATGATAAATAATTGTTTATATAATATATATATATATATTACTTTCTCAAACTTTTGTGCCCATGCTTGTAAAACATAAATATCCTAATATTTTATGTACTTACATATACTTACTCTCCAAGCCATCCACTTTAGCAAATCAAATAGTAGTGACTAAAGAACTACTTCCACATAATCATTTACTCTAAGTCTTATTTATGGAAAGATAAACATTTCTAACAGCATTGTATTACTTAAATTAGCTAAATGTTTCCTTTCAAATGCATCCCATTTATTCATTGCTACTTTTTACTGTATGAGGGTTTGGATTTAAAATGTGTCATATCTAAAATGTGTCATATTTGTTTTCTTTTTTAGTTTTTGAGTGGCCCTGATAATAGAAGTAATTGAAAAAACATAGAATTTTCATTATATATATTTTCATGCATTTCACTGTATGGAAATATAAATCATCAAGTACAAAAAGATCCAAAATCCCTTTTCCATTATACCCGACCTTCTCGGTATAGATACATACTCCAATGATGGGAAGAGAAATTCATTAGTTCATAAAGCAGAGTAATATGATTTTGTCTCTTCAAAGACTTTTTATTCTTTGATAATTATATCCTTATTTTTAAGATGTAAACATTAACATCATATTCATGTTATGAATGAAGTAGCTGAAACATAGTAAAATCTTGGCAACTTCAACAGTTATTCTAATAGCAATTTAAAAAGCTAGAGTTAACTGTCTAATTGCTATTTGTTTATCAATAAAATTCTAACAAAAATAAATAAAATAAAATAAAAAGCTAGAGTTGGAACAAAATGTTTCTGAATCCAAGTCTCATGATTTCATCTTACACTCTCTATGACCCAAAGTTATATATCCCAGGAATATTTATTCTGTTATAAAATGAGATTTCCTAATATCTCCTATTCAAAGCTACATATCTATAGACAATAGACATTAAATAAATGTGATTCAGTATGAAATAGACACTTTTTTTCTAAATATTTTGGCCCCTTCTAAAAGTGTGCAAATATTCTTTCAGTTTGAACATTAGATTACAAAGAATATAATTTATATTCCTGTTCCATTTCAGCGTTTTACTTGGGTGTTTGTATCTAAACAAGAAAAAGTACAGTGTTCACCCGTATCAACTTTTTAATATTTGTAATTTAATAGATAACCTTGGGCTGGCCTGATAGCTCAGTGGACTAAAGCGTCTGCTTTGGCAGAGTGCAGAGGCCAGGGTTCATTCCCTGGTGTGTCATGCCAACCCTGTCCCCAGGGCGTGATGAGTTGGCGATTGAGACTGGGCGTGGTGGCGTGTACCTTTAATCGCAGCACTTAGGAGGTTGAAGATAGGAGAATCATTATAATTCCAATCTACTTAGTGAGACCCTGTAGGCTCTGTTGACTCTGTAATTTCTATAGACCCTGTGGACTCTGTAGACCCTGTACTAAATATAGGGGGGGAAAGATATCCCTGACCCACCTTCATTCAAGGAATTGATCTAGTCAGTGGAAAACTCAGACACAATGGTAGGCCTTATACCAAGGATGTTTTATCAGAAGTATAATTTGTATTATGTGCACAAAAATAAACTTTGAATATTTAGTTTTGATAGACATACTGCTGCTAACATCTACTTCTTATTTTTCCAACTCCCAACTAATTATTGTCCTATAGGAAAAACCTTTAGAGGGAGGATAAGTGAGCCTTCTGAGGTGACATAGCCAGTAGAGGCAGAACCCAACTCTGAGACAGTTCTGACTCAAATAAATATACCCAAAGATTATGCACTAGACCTAGAGAAAACAGTTCCTTTCCTGGTCTAAACCTGGTAGGGATTTCAGCCTGGGAATACCAGTTTAACTGTGATAACTGTCAGAGAAAGTGAAAGCAAATATGCAAAAAGAAAAGAAACAGGAAGTAAAAGGAAAGGCTCTTAAAACGCAAAAAAGAAAGACTCACCATATTGAGATTTCAGACCTATTTTAACCATAGAGATAAGGGAACCACATCCCCTTTTGACTTACACTCGGTAAATCTTTCATTCATAGGATGTTATACTTGTTATTTAAATGTACCATTAAAGGCCTAAATGGTCATCAAGGGAGATTTTCAGAGGTGGCTGTATATAGGGTATATGCTTTCGGGATCAAGTGTGTGAGGCTGGGATTGAGCCATGTGTGAAGCTAGGATTAAACTTTAGCCTGGATGAAGCAGAAGGAACAGAAGGAGCTTCTGTGGTTGTTGCTTGTCACTTGGTGCTTGCTGCCTTCTGCCTGCCTGCCTGATGCCCCTCTGCCTCACCACCCCACTTTGGAGCCCACAGACAACAGACAGAACACTCTATAAACGGTGAGCCAAATAAATCTGTTCAAATAAAGCTTAACTTTGGATGCTGAGTTTTCTGCCTCTGCAATAAGAAAAGTAACTAAGCCAGATTTGGTACAGGAGAAGTGATATTATTGCTGCTATTGTACTTGACCATATGGTGCAGGAGGCTTTGAAACTGGAGTGAGGAAAGCTTTGGAGATGCCAGCTGAACAAACGTGCTTTGAGCGGTACTTGGTGGGAGATTCTTCTCAGAGTTCAGAAGATTTGAATGCTGATAGAAATGCTGTAAGTACCAGGCTCAGGAGATTTCTGCTGGTCAGAAGGATAGCATTGGCTACTGGACTCCACATAATGTATGTTATGGATTGGGAGAGAGTTTGTCTGAATTTTGCTCATGCCCAGAAACTGTCTGAGACCCAGATTCAGGACTATTTTTATTAATCTGCGAGAGGAAATCTCAGGTCATAGTAATGTTGAGGCCACGGAATGGCTATATTTGAGGGCTTTTATCCAGACCTATGTTGAGAATCATTATCAAAGGGGACAGCACAATGATTTAAAACATTTTGAGTTTGGCCAGAAATGAAGCAAAGTAAAGTTTTGGATTGCAAAGATGAACCAGGAAAAAATGGCTGTTGCAAAGACTGGAAAGGGATGGCCAGATAGTTCAGCAGACTAAAGTGCCAGGTTAAGTAGGTACAGGGAACGGGGTTCGATCCCCAGCATGCAATGCCTACCCCACCCCTGAGATGCCTACTGAGAGTGGGCATGGTGGCTCACACCTGTAATCCCAGTGCTTGGGAGGCTGGAAACAGGAGAATCACTACAAGTCTGATGTGTTAGTGAGACCCTGTAGACCCTGTACTAAATACATAAAAAAATACTAAACTAGAAAGAAAACCCAAGTATTTTAGAAGAAGAAAGACAACAGAGAAGATGGCCTGAGAATGTCATAAGAAGCAGCAGGACTCCTCCCTTTGAAGCCTCAAAATTTCAAAAGGGAATGGTTTTGCTTTGAGAAGACAGCTCCAGCAAAACCATGTTCCAGAGTAGTGGAAGCCTAGGATAGTCGTTTTCAGTGATTTGGGTCAGAGATATTTGATGCTCACAACAAAGACAGAAACTACTACTCCTGCTGGCAGTGGACCTTGGCATCAGCTGCATGGTGCTGGTTTTAGATACATGCAGAATGCAAGAATTGTGGGGTGAGGAAGGATTGAACTCAGACTTCAGAAGAAGGCCTGGAAGGTCATACAGAATGCTTCTGATTTGGCAGTATATATACTGCATGAAGTCAAAAGAGCAGAGGAAACCCAAGAAGTTTGAAGAAGCCAGGAACATGGATTATCTGAGGAAAATGTACAATGCTAGAGGGATGGCACCACCCAAGCTGTTGGGAGTTCACACCTTGCGACAGATTGCCTCAGAGATTGCATGAGACGTAAAATTTTTCCTACCTGATTTTGGATTAGCTTTTTTTCCCACTCCTTTCTATCCTTCTCTGTGTACCTTTTGAAATAAATGTCTATCTTATGCCATTAAATGTTGGATGTATTTGACTTTCTTTTCACTTGTACAGGGGCTTTCAGTTGAGAGTTTTTCTCAAATCTCAGAGACTGGATTTGAACTGTTCAGCAATAGTGACATTGTTAGGACAATGGAACTTCTAGAGATAGAATGAATGCCTTATGCATAAAGAAATATCCTTGAGCCTTTGGGGGGCAGGGGAAAATATTATGGTTTGTATGAAAATATTGCCTTAAAAGCCTCATTAATTCACAGGTAGGGCTTTCAGGAGGTGGTTGTATGTAGGATGTGTTATGGTGGGATAAGAGATATGGTGCGAGGAATAAGGTTTTGAGTGCTATCCATCCTAAGTGACAGGAAGTGGCTTGTTCCTGTTCCCTTGTTGTTTGTTTGCTACCTGCTACCTTCCACCTGCCCTGCATTGCCATAGACTGTTTCTTTCCTGCGATGCCCCTATTCCATGTCACCCTGCCTTGAAGCCACCTACTATGAAATAAAACCTCTAATTCAAACTGAGAAAATAAACTTCAGGAATTTTTCTTGAGAAATAAGAAAAGTAACAGAGCATGTGACTTTAACGTCATAAGGATACAATAATATCAAGATCTAGAAATAGAAAAAGTAGTATATGGCTTTGTAAATGAGAAAGAAAGAGAGAGGTAGAGCCAGAAAAATCTGCAGAGATAAGAAAAAGAGGAAAAATTAGCTTTAAGGTACCTGAGACTACAAACAGCAAAGACCAGAGGCATATTCAATACAGATTCAGAGAACTTAGATATATCAAAAATTCCCTTGCTACATTTGTTTAAATTTTTGGCAAAGTGTTTCTGGTCTCTTTTGGAACATCATAACATGTATTTTGAATAGTTTTGCAGAAAAGGATATGGGTTTGTAACATCTACCAATTTCAGTATGCTTTTTTAATGTTGGGCCTCGAACTCAGGGCCATGGACATTTCAGTGGTGTCTTCAGTAATAGACACTGTACTTGATGAAAATTCTAGTTAACAAAGCAAAGACAGACTATTCCATAGGTCGTTGATTTGCCATGGTCTTCTGAGGCAGTCTTTGTTTCTACTGTTACCAATTACTTACACAAATTTTGAATGGCAGTTTATCTGAAACAGAAAAATAATTTGAAGATACTTCTATGAATCGAGTTCTTGTACATAATCATGAAATCAGAAGACAATCTATCTTTTACACGAGATTGCTGAACCAAGAAACTCTAATATGAGATCTTTGGCAAAATTCCAAGTAGAGAAAATTTCATATCTCAGTGTCATATAAGCTCACTGAAATTTGAGTGCTAGGATGTATCTTCTATATCCATTATTGTCTGGAACATCTGTTTCATGACATTAAACATCATTTTTCTTCATACTCATTTTGTCATGCATTTCACAGTTTAGATAGCAATATTTCCATTTTTTATTTAGTCATTGATTTATTTATGTGTATTTATTTATTTATTTGTTTGTTTGTTTTTGTATTTTTAGGGAAGGATCTGCAGGGTGTTCAGGGTCACACCACTAGATTGGACTCATAGTGATTCTGCTGTTTACAGCTTCCCAAGAGCTGGGATTATAGGGGCGTGCCACCACTCAAAGTCTCAATTGCCGTCTCAGTGTGTCCCGGAGGTGGGGCTGGAATGGCAGGCCCAGGGATCGAACCCCTGGCCCCTGCGCCTGCTTGCAGCCACTTTAATCTGCTGAGTTATTTGGCCTGTCTGATGAAAACTTTCAAAGGCTTTTTTCTTCTAGCTTTCTGAAATGTACAAATGCATCATTATTACCTATAGTCACCGTACTGTGAAATAGCAGGAAAGAACTTTTTGCTCTTATTTAACTCTACAACCACTGATTAATCTTTTCCCATGCTTCCCTTCTCTCTATTAACCTCAGACTTTGGTGACTATAAGTCTACTGTCAGTGTCTGGGATCCACATTTTCATACTCCTAATATCTAGCAAATGTAATTTTGAGGTGTATCCATGCTGTTTGAAATCACAAGCTTTCCTTGATGTCTTTCACCTTTTAATAAGAATCATACTTACTGAGGTGAGGTTTATTCATTCCATTGTGGTTGTAATTTATATTTCTCTACTGAATAGTGATTTAGAGCATTTTTAAATATTTTTGGCATTTATATATTTTTTTATGAAAGGTGTATCTTTTGGCCTAGTGTTGCTTTTCAAATCAATTTTCTTATTAATTTTGTTGACTCATTCGTTTTCAATATATTCTTCAAAGTAGTTTGTTTTCTCTCATTCTTTTCCCTAGCTCTTCATATTTTCTTCTGCGAAAAAGGTTTTATTATAATGGATTCTTATTCATCTTCTATTTTTGGTTTTTTTTCAGTGCTTTTTCTTTTTGTTCAAAAGAATTCAGCCAATTCTAATGTTCTGAAGTGGTCACCCTGTTTATTTTCAGAAATATTACAAACTATGTCTTACATTTAAGTTTTTCTTACATTTCGATTTAATTTTTGAAGCATTGACAAACAAGGTACAGGTTAATTCTTCAATGTGTGGTTAAGTTTCTTAGCACTATTTATTAAAAAGAAAAGTCTTTCTCCAATATGTATTCGTACAAGATTTATTTGAAACCAGCTGGCTCTAGACAAGTGGGTTTACTTCTAGGCTTTATCTTCTATTCAGTTAGTCTACCTTTCTGTTCATTTGCCTTTGCCATTTTGGATTTCTAGTGTGTTTTGGAGTGGGATAGCATAATAACATCCTGCTTGTTCAAATTAATTACGATGATATGATTTTGTAGTTCTGTACAATTTTTGAATTGCTCTTCCTATTTCTGAAAATAGTGGGGCTGGGGAGATGGCTCAGTGGAATAAGCACTTCCCTGGCAAGACAAGGGCCTGAATTCAATCCCCAGTTCTGCAAAAAAAAAAAAAAAAGAAGAAAAGAAAAGATAAAAGAAAGAAAGAAAGTAGTATCATTGGAATTTTGACATAATTTGTAGTGAATATGTAAATATGTCTGGATGTTTTGCATAGCATGGATATTTTAACAATATGGATTCTTTCAATCCCTTAACATAACAATCAACTACTTTATGGTCATTTAAATTTCTATTGTCAGTATGTCACACAATAGATATTGTGGCAGGAATAAATATGAAAATTACCCAAAAACATTTTCTCAGGAATGATATCTTACTTTAAAAAACCTGAATACAGGAATAGTCAGTAAGTAAAACACAATTTTAAAAACTTTTTAAAATTTTTACTTTTATTACACATTTTTGTAATGTATAATGATTATAGTCATGAAGGAAATTGGTATATGAATAACACACATCAATTCTTTTTACCCATTTCCACTGCCCTCACCATACCTGCCTTCCATCCCTATGTTGCCTTCACTTTTTTTTTTTTAAATTTTAGGGAAGGGTCTACAAAGTATTGAGGCTTTCACTGCTAGATTGGACTCATAGTGATCCCCCTGTTTACAGCCTCCCAAGAGCTGGGATTACAGGTGCTCATCACCATGCCCAGTCTCAATTGCTGTCTCAGTACACCCAAGGAGTCGGGGGCCAGCACATCAGGCCCAGGGATCAAATCCCTGGCCCCTATACCTGCTTGCAGGCTCTTTAATCTGCTGAGCTATTTGGCTGGCCTTTCCCTTCACTTTTGCAAAAGAACTGTGTCCCTGTTTCTTCTATTATCTATGTTTTATTTTGCTCTTTCATTTATTTAGACTTCAGATTTCTTATAAAAGAAATATGGTATGATATTTAATCTTGTATGTCTGATTTGTTTTACTGTATTTAATATGGTCACAGGGTATATTATGATTGGGATTTTCCTACAAATTGCTCAAATTGATTCTTTTTATAGCAGAGTTATAATTTATTACGTAAAATTACAATTTCTTTGTCCATTTGTGGCTATAAACATGGGTAGAGAGGCATCACTGTACGATGATGTCTTTAACTCTTTAGGGAAGATATCTAGAAATGGAATGGCTGGTCCAAATAAAATTTCTATTTTTGGTCATTATAATGGTTGACTCACTGTGTCAATTAGAGTTTAGAAGCTTAATTAAGTTATTCAGCACATCTACATCTTAGAGTGCAGAGGACAAGCCTTATGGAGGCTGTTTGGGATGTTAATGGTTGACTCATTGTTTCAACTTGAGAAGTTTAGAAGTTTAAGTAACTCAGCAGGGGCCTACAGTCCTCACTTTGTAAGCGACCTCAGCCTATGCAAAAGAAAGTCACAGAGATTCTGTGACAGCTACACTTGCCTGGGGAGGGTAGTCTGCATATAATACAAGAGGAAATGATGCTTGTTTTCTTCTACCATCATGAATGGTGCCCCTCAGACATGCCACCCTGTCGTGTAGCCAGATGATAATGTACTGAACCCTCCACAAACTGTGAACGAATTTAACCTTTTCTCCTTTAACTTTGGGTGTCAAGTATTTTGTCTTAGCAATGAAAGAAGTGTAACAGACAAAATTTGGTATTATAAAAGTAGGATTTTTTACTGTAGTTAGAGCTGAACTTGTGACTCAAAAGCTTTTGGGCATGGTTTGTGGGAAGCGATTGGAAAGATTTGAAGATGTCAAATGAAAGAGTAGAGCCAGAGCATATTATGTGATTCTGTCTGAGAGCTTCTCATCACAGTCGAGAAGATAAAAAATCAGTAAAGACTAAGCTTAGGTAGTTTCTGCTGGGAGGAAGGACTACATTGAATACTGGACTCCAGATGATATGTTTTATGGGTTGGCAAAAAGTTTGCATTTTACTCATGTACAAGGACTTTGACTGAGATTGGGATAAAGATCAACAGATAATTAGTCTGGCAGAAGTAATTTCAAGGCAGTTGAATGTTGAGGCTGTGGCATGGCTGCTTTGGAGGCTTTTAGCCAGACTTACATTGAGAAACAACAGCAAAGAGCCCAGCAGAATGACTTCAAATGTTGTGAGTTTTGACCTGAATGAAAGCTCTACTAAGGCTGTGGACTACAAAAATAGAGCTAAGGAAATATCCACTAATGAGAAGGAGCAGGAGAAAATAAAAATGGCCTGAGGGTATTTCAAGAAGCACCAAGTCTCCACACTTTGCCAACTTAGAACTGTAAAAGTGAAAGATGTTGCTTTGAACAGAAGACCACTGAGCACCATGTTCCAGAATGTGGCAGCATAGGAAAAATTTTCCCCAGATTTTTCAGACTGCTTAATGATTCATCCCATTGACTCTTAAAGCCAAGAGAGAAGAAATCCTCACTACTGCTCCAGCAAACAGCAGACACTGACATCATCGGTGTGGTGCTGGTTTTAAGTGCATGCAGAATATACCTGTTGTACAGTTCAGCCCACCCTAATTTCAGAGGGCCTGAGTGACCACATAATGTGCCCCTGAGAGGACAATACGTGGAGCTGTAACTGTGAAGCTAGTAGTGCAAGGGAGACTCCAAAAGTTTGGAGAAGCAAAGAACATGGATTGTCTGAGGAAACATGCAAGAAGAAAGGAAAACCAACCTCAAAGAAAAGCCATGGGAGTTACAACCACAAAAACTGCCACAAGGAATAGCCATTCAAACTCTCTGAATATCCCAATTTATCACAGATTGCTTTGGACGCTTCATGTGGAACTATAGGACTTAACGTTTGCCTGCTGGATTTTTGTACTTGCTTTGGTCCCAATCCTTTATATTCACCTTTTGTAACTTTTGGAATAGAAATATTTATCTCATGCCATTGAATGTTGAAAGTGTTGACCTTTTTGTTTGTGTAGTAGCTTACATCTAAGAATTTTCCTCACATATCACAGGAGACTTGGGCCTTGGACATTTCAACAGTGCTGAAACTATTAGGATTTTTGACAGCTCTTGCAGATGGACTAAATTCCTTTTGCATAAAGAGATGTGCATGAGTGTTTGGGGGGTCAAGAGCTAGAATGTTATGGTTGTAATGTAATAAAATATTGATAGACTTAATACCTGTTTTCTTAAGGACTTTTAAACCTGTCTTCTAATATTCACACTGTGAAATTATAAGAATTAGCAGGTTTTTGTGTCTAGAACCTGTTTAAAGAATGGTGTCTGGTTGCTAAGTTGCCAAGGGGTGGATTGTAATAGTTGGGTCAACTTGAGGAAGTTGGAAGCTTAGCTCAGTATTCAGCAGTTATACATCCTAAGGCATAGAGCATAAGCCCTAGTGTGGTGGTTACTTCCCAGGATATTGTAATTATCGGATTCATTACTTCAACCTGAGAAGTTTAGAAGTTAAACTAAGCAACTCAGCAGGGACCTGGGTCCTAACTTTGCAAACAATTTCATCCTGTGTAAAAGGAGTCCATGGAGATGGCATAAACTCTGCATCTGGCTAGGCGGAAAGTCTGCCTACAGTGTAAGGGAGGGAAAAAGGCTTGTTCTTACCCGCCCCCCTTTTGCTCTCATTGCTTTTTCTGTCTTCCTCTCCTATGAATGATTGCTCCTCACTCATGCCACCATGCTTTGTGGCCAGGTGATTATACACTGAACCTGCCACAGGCTGTGAGCAAAAATAAATCTTTTGTCCTTTAACTTTTGGTGTCAGATACTTTGTCTCACCAGGAAGAGAAAGGTAAGTAAGACTCTTATGAAAGATTGTCCATTCTGATATCCAAAATGTACTAGTTTCTACTCCCACCAGCAATGTAGAAAGGATCCTTTCATGCCACAAACTTACCAGTATGTGTTACTTTGATAGATATTTTTATGAATTAAATTAATATTTCAGTGTTGTTCTACTTTATACTTCTTTTATGGCAAAAGATACTGAAAATCTCTTCATTCATTTATTGGCCATTGGTTATTCTCCTAAGAAATGTTTGTGCATTTAACTGGTCCATTTTTTGATTGGCTTTTTTTTTAAGGAAGTCTATTTTGTGTTTTTTATATATTCTAGATATTTATCTGAATGAGGTGTAGCTAGCATAAATGTTTTGCCATTCTATAGGTTGTGTCTTCACTTCATTAGGTTTTATTTCCAAATATGGTACAGAAGACTTTTAAATTGATAGGAGCCCCTTTGTTGAATATTGATATTATTTACTGTAAACCTTGGGTTCTTTTTGGAAACTACTTGTCTACACCTAGGACTTCAAGAGTTTTACTTATTTTGTCTTATGGATGGTTAAGTGTTTCTATGTCAATATTTAGATCTTTGTTCCATTTTGATTTCAGCTCAGAATGTGGTGCCAGATACAAGCCTATATTCAATATTCAGCGTGTGTATAGCCAACTTTATTACCACCACATGATAAAAGATATGTACTAAGAAATTAACTTGGGGCCCTGTACTTGCCAAGTGGGTGCTGTACCACTGAGCTACAACCTTGGCCCTTCTATATTTCTTCCAGCATATGTTTTTGCCTCCTTCGTCAAATGTCAGATGGTTGGATATTCATGGAGCATTTCTGTGTCCTTTATCCTCCCTTATTGACCCACATGTCTATTTTTGTGCCAAGAACACTCTGGCATTGAAATATAACTTGAGTTGCGGAATTGTGATGCTTCTTGCTTTGTTCTTGTTTTCTAGGATTGCTTTTGCTATTTTGGATCTCCACTGACTTTGTGTAAATGATAGGATGATTTTCTCCAGTTCTCTGAGGAGTGCTATTGGTACTTTTTTTGGAAATGCATTAAATATTTAAAATAATTTGGAAGTATTGCCATTTTGACAAATTTGTATCTGCCTATCTAGCAATAGTAGATGTCAGTTTGTTGTAGGCAGCCAAGTTAGATAGAAATATTATAGGCAGTTAGACAAGGTCAGGCCCTCAAGGAGAC
>NDGN011122197.1:0-15544 GCA_002564285.1 Tympanoctomys barrerae | reverse complement strand
CTGCCCCGGGCCGCACCCCTTCCAGGTTCCAGCTGCGCCTTCCCGAGTTGCTGCTCCAGTACTGCGGAGCGCTGCCGTGCCGCCCGCAGCTCCCTCTCGACCTCCAGGAGCTTGGTGCTGCCGTCCTCCACCCTGGACACAGAGAGACACTGGGCCATGGGTAGGGCGCCTGCCCTTCTGGCTGCGCCCTGGGGAGCTCGCACCAGGCCTGGGCCTGACCCTGACCCTGCCACTCCCAACTCCTGCTCCCCAAAGAAGCTGCCCCTGGCACTTGTAGCTGGTTCTACAGATGTTCATGGCCACATTTGTACTGTTTAGGTTTAAATGTAATCATTTAACTTCCTGTCACTCATAATTTCTCCAAAGCTTTCTTCCCTCATCAAACCCCTTGCCATGCTGGCCTCACTGGCAGCAGAAGGTGGATTTTTTCCAGTGTCGTTACGACTAATCAGTGCGAAAGTCACAGCCAAAGACAACACATCTGCCAGGCCCCGCGATGCACACCTGTAGTGCCAGCTATTTGGAAGGCTGATGCAGGAGGATTGCAAGTTCAAGGCCAGCCAGGCAACTTAGCGAGATTGCTCTCAAAATAAAAATGAAAAGGGCCAGAGGCGCAGCTCCTAGGCTGTGCGGTTGTCTCACATGTGCGAAGCCCTGTGTTGGATCCCCACAAAGCCTAAAGGTGTTGCCTTGCCAGTCTGTAGGTACAGGCCAGCAGGCTCAGCTGCTGCTCCGCGCTGGCTGCCGTCAGACAAGCTCAGGTCTCGCTGCTGCCGAGCTCCGACTGGAGGTGCTGGGGGGTCTGCTCCAAGCCCCTCTGGGCGCCGGCAGAATCCAGTGCAGGTCAATGGACGGCCAACAGCCTGCTCCTCTGGTACCTCCTCAGCACTCGCTGCTCCTGGACTCTATAAAGCCGGCCTGGCCTCTCTGCCTCACCTGGTGCAGCGTCTCTGGTGAGCCTGCTTTCCCAGGATTAATGTGATTACATTGGCCCCGGTAATCCCCGGCAGCCCCCTCCTGTAGGTCCATCATGGTGATGCCGTCTGCCGAGGCCTCTGCCGCATGACACAAAGTGTTACTGGTGTCACGGCGGGGGAGGGGGCCCTGGAGTCCTGTCCACGCGGGGCACACACGGGGTCAGATTAGCCAGAAGCCAGCCACGTGGTGCACAGACAACAGCCCTGCCTTGCTCACAGAATTGCTTTTCCTGGAGTTGGGGGTTGCCTACGTTCGTGCCGTCTGCTGGGTGCCTGTCGCACATCACAGCCGTGACAGCCTTGTTATGCGGCTGCCTCATGGGACAGAGTTGCTGATCCCACACCTGGGCTCAGGGGTGGCCTCTGAGGACACAGTTGCTGACCTCACCAGCGCCGGGGCTCAGGGGTGGCCTCTGATCATCCTGAAGGCTCTGGCCTGGACTCCCTGAGGTCTAGCGCATGCCAAGGGTCACGTGTGCATCCACTCATCAGCGGCATGGCAGCCTGGTGGGAGGAAGGTCCCAGGGACTGGACGCCCGCGACGGGGGCAGGCCACGGGCTGCCTAGTGTACAGCTCAGCAGACTTAAACATGCCTCTTCAGCTTTTGGGCACGAAGGCAAGAGCCCAAGTGGAGCTGCAGGGGCATCAATGGGGGGTCAGGACAAAGTGCTGCTGACTCCAGAGTATGATAGAGCTGTACTCCCAGCACAAGGGCCACCAGGCTCGTGCCCACAGGTAGCTATTCAATCAATGACAAACAAAATGTAAAATTGCTCTTTAAGCCCCACTAGGCACCATCAAGTGTTCTAAAGCTGCATGTGGCTGGCAGCTGCTGCTTGGGCAGGAGCAGATCCAGGGCTTCTTCACTGGCATGGGACGTTCCATCAGGCCGAGATGCTGCAGCTGCTGGCGTGGAGGAAGGGCCACATGAGCCTTGCTGGTCGCCAGGTCACAGGGCTGGTAGGAGAAGCCAGGCACGGAGAATGCCACTGTGTAAAGGGTCACGCCTCGGCCAGGTGCTGCCCGCATCATGGGCTGGAGGGGCCAGGCCCAGGCGTGGAAGCCGGCCGGCCAGCCAGGTGTTGGCTGGTGCTCAGGAGAGGGCAGGATTGCCACCCTTCGCATCCACGGAGCTCCTGCTCAGGGCATGTTCTGTTGTCACCCTGAGTGACCTCTCCAGTGCCTCATGTGACACTGCCTCGGGCCAAGGCCAGGGAGGCCGCCCTACTCCATCCCTGCTTCACCTCCCCACTCACTCATTCATTCATCAGGAACCCCAGCCCTGGGCCGGGCGTGGTCCTGGGTGCCCACCCAGCTGAGGAGGGCCTTGGAGGGTCCTGTGATCTTTCCCACAGTGCTGAAGCATGACAAAACCTTAGCTGCTCCTCCTGATTAAAACCCAAACTAAAATGAGAAGAGAAGGGAAGGGGCACCCTAACACAATGAAGGACTTTAAAATTATGCTCACTCATCAATAGAGGACCTTAATCAGCAGTCACCCCTAAAAAGTACCCTGGAACCACAAAAAGTTTGTATTGACAAGAAGAGGAGGTCTGTGCCATCTTACTCAGTGAAATAAGCAGAAGTCTGTGTATAACGTGCAATCTAATTTAAAAATTCTGAACAAATAAAAAATTTAGAAATAAATATAAGGCTGTGTAATTCTGTGGCAGGGCTGGGCACGAATGGAAGCTCAGCAGGAGCTGCGGCCACTCTTGGAGGCGCTGTGGTCAGGCCTGTGACCAGCCTGATGTCACACTCCATGCACACGGAGGGAGGGAAGATGGCACACGTGCGCAAAGCGCCCAGCACATCATGAGTCCCACAGAATTCAGAAGCAGCCACAACCTACTGTCCTCCAGGGCGGGCCTCTGCCTACCCCGCCTTCCCTCCCGAACTCGCCCTGCCCCAACGGGCAGCAGCTTTGTGTGTGGTTCTAGTATGTCCCAGCTCTGCCTGCCTCAGGAAATCCCATATGGCAGGCATCATACACGTGCATGTTCTGCTGTTTTGGGGGACTGTGACTGTGACACGTAGGAGGCCCCCCCGCTCAGCACCTAAGTTAGCATAAAGGATGCAGGGTCTGTGCGAGGACAGACACACAGGCATGTACATATACCATACATACAAAATACAGGCCACTCTTTGTAAGTCAGGGAAAGCTCGGACGATTCTAAGAACATGGGCCACGGCAGGTGCAGCAAGTGAACAGGGACGAGCACACAGCTCTGCTGGCGGCCCCTGCAGAGCCCAAGCCCACCGGGAGCTCCTTCACTGGCCTGGCCAATGTGGAAGGCTGCTCACGCGGGGCGCGTGTGCCACGGACAGCACTGAGGCCTCCCGCGACTGGAGGAATGCAAATCCCGCTCGCCTCAGGAGGGAAGTTTCCCACGG
The DNA here is from genome assembly GCA_002564285.1 of Tympanoctomys barrerae. Taxonomy (NCBI): domain Eukaryota; kingdom Metazoa; phylum Chordata; class Mammalia; order Rodentia; family Octodontidae; genus Tympanoctomys; species Tympanoctomys barrerae. Next base: position 12,172 of record NDGN011122197.1, on the reverse strand, counting down.
TCTGTCAACTTGTTTTTCCTTTCGGCACTGGAAACCGAACCCACGGACTTTGCACTGAGCCACATCTCCAGCCCCTTTTTATTTTTTGAGACAGGGTCTCCATAAGCCACTACACTGCCCAGGCTGGGCTTGAACTTGCGATCCTTCCGTCTCAGCCTCCTCCAGTGCTGGGGTCGGGTGTGCGCCGCCACGCCCAGCTCACGTGTGTCTTACACGTGCATATTCTCTGAGTTGGCCCCTCCGCTCCTGCGAGTCTGGGATACAGATACACCCTCACAGAAGTGTGGGTGTGCTCAATGTCCAGTTCACTTTTCAAGGATGTATGTGTCACGTGTACACAGGGATACATACATGTACATGTATGTGCACCTTATTAGATGTGCAAAGAAAAGTTTTCATAGTTCCAGCACTGAGCTCCCCTCAGCCTGCTCTGTAAGCTGCCTCCTCACACAAAGCTAGGGGAGGTGGCACACGCCTGCAATCCAGTGCTGGGAGGCTGAGGCAGGAGCACCACAGCCAAGTTCGAGCCCAGCCTGGGCTCATACATAGTGAGTTCAAGGGCAGCCTGGATGACACCGTGGGACCCTGTCTCACCACCCCCCAAAAGCAGAAAAACAAATGGCACAAGGAGCTCACTCAGCAGCGGGCACAGTCCACCAGCAGACCCCTCAGGACCCTGGGGAATGGGGTGGCAGGACGGCCCTACAAGGGTCAAGGAGGTCCTGGGCTACCATGAAAGAAAGGTGGGGCCTCCCCTGCTTTCCTGGCAGTGGGGTGCTAGGCAGGCGCCCTACCATGGAACTGTGCACCAGCCCAGGGGCGCCGTGAACAGGAGGAGCAGGATGTACAGAAGGGCGCCTTGCAGAGGTCCGGTTAGGCTACCAGGTTTCATGGTGGCTGAGGTGCAGCGGGAGAGACATGGTGAGCTGAGAGGTGGGTTTGAAGAAAGTTCTCAGAATTCAGCCCCAAACATCCAGAAGGGTTACAACCTGAAGAGGCCGCTGAGGAAGAGGAGCGTGTGGTGGGCAGAACAGGGAGAGCTGGGCAAAGCTGCGCACGGGGGCCGCAGACAGTGTGCGGAGGGAAGGGGCCCGGCTCCCTCAGTGTGCATGCGTGCACATGCGTGTCTGTGTGCGTGAGCGCACGTGTGCACATGTGTGTGCATGCACGTGTGCCTGGACACAGCAGTGAAGAGCCAAAATATCAAAGACAGAGAGTTTCCAAAAGGCATGCAGAGAGAGGACAAGCCTACAAGGCAATAAACTGACAGTAGACTTCTTCTTAGCAGTAGCACACGCCAAGAGGTGGGACAATGGCCTCCCGGCGCCCAGAAAACACCCATGCAGAATAATATCCAAATGCCACTTAAAATTTTCATTCAGGAGAAAACCATAATGAAGACAATTAAAACTAAATGAAAACTCCGCAGGCTCACACCATTGCTGACCCCCAGAGACTCCCTGGCAAGAAGCAGACGGGCCCAGCACGGTGCACACACCCACAAGCCAGCCCTCCTGGGAGGCCGGGAGTGGAGGGCTACAAGCTTGAGCTCAGGCTGGAGGAACTTAGTCGCCTAGCAAATTCCCACTCTGAATTTGAATACAGCCAGTCACGCACTTTTAACGAAACAGCCATATTCAGCTGCTCTGGCCTGGCCATGACCTGTGCCAGTCCCTCCACGTGTCGGCTGAGAAATGGGTGAAATCTAAGAAACAGCCTGCCCTGGGCCTAAGGACAATGGGCACTGGACGCTAGTGCGAGGAGGTGGGAGGACGCAGGCTTTGCTCCCTTCCACCAGCTCCCAGGACAGAGCTGGGGCGGGAAGAGGGGCAAAAGGGAGTACAGGGCACAGAGAGAGAGACCAAGGCCAGGTCAGGCCAAGGACAGCCGGGCTCGCAGTGGGAGTGCCCTGGACCAACCCGGCCGGGGGGTCCAAGTGCAGAGGCTGAGAAAGCCTGGGAGACAGCAGGGCTCAGGGAGGCATGGCTGCCTGTCCTGGCCGGCAGCCCGGGACACTGGCAGAGCCCTGACACGGAGCAGAAGGAGCTACAGACGCTGACGGGGTGGCCCGTGTGTGCTCCGAGGGTGACTGTGACCTCAGACCCCGTCTGTATGGGTGCCTCATCCCAGAACAGAGAGGCCCAGGAGGGGCCAGCACTGTGTGGCGCAGAATAACCAGTAAGCCCACAGAGCAGAGCAAGAACGCACCAGTGGGGTGAGGCCACCGAGCTGGGACGTTTGTCATACAGCTGTAGATAGCCGCGTCAGGCCTCAAGCACAGGCACTTGAGGAACAGGAGAGCGAGCTGGGACTGAGGATGAATCACCACCCACTAGACCAGAGACCTGCACCACCTGCTGGCCTCCAATCGCAGGACGAGAGTCATGTCTCTTCTGTGAGCCTGCCACGCCTGAAGTGCACATCTTCACGCGCAGGGAACTGAACGGCAACGCACAGCCCTTCCCCCCACTTTGAAGCACTGATCTGCCGGTGATAGCTGCCCCGCCTGAGTCCTGTGAGTGCCTCCTGTGGGTGGGCCTGGGGGCCACCCTGCCCGCAAACCACGGCACACTCACGGGAAGCCCACCAACCCACGGCCCGCAGCCTGGGAAGGAGGGCCCAGGGCTCTGGCCACCCATGTTTTTGGTGCACCTTGGAGTTTCCAGCCTGGCCAAGACATGACACAGCAGGAGACGGAGACAGTGGTGACCTCTGCGGTTCAGTGTGGGGTGACAGGGCAGCGCGAGCCCTGGCCTGGGCACCTGCGGTCCCTGCCACGGGTCACTCATAACGCACTATTTATTCACGTGAAGTCTGCCAAGAGCCACTGGAGGACTCTGGATTTCCTGTCACGGTGTCCCCAGAGCAGTCTCTGTCCCCACAGCCACCAGCCCGGCCTGGCCTCTCTCCACCAACCCCCCCACGACTGCTCCAAAGCGTCCTTTCCTGAGACTCCAGGCTAGGACAGGGCTATGGACAGACACCGCGGTGTGCCGGCAGGGCCCAAGGCTGGAGCTGGAGCTGCCCTGGACCAGTGAAGGATCTGGGCTGGGGCGTCCTCTCCTGTACTCCTGGGCCAGGTGTTACCTTTTCTGCAGCACAGTGACAAACTCAGCGAGCCGGTCCCGCTCCACCTCGGCGGCCTGCCATAGAGCCTTGGTTTCTGCCACCTGAGCCTGCCAGCCTTTCTGCTCCATTGGGTCTGGGAACCTAGGCCAGGGTGGAGGGCAGAGGGCAGAGGTCATCGCGGCCAGAAGGGTGGAGGGCAGAGGGCAGAGGTCATCGCGGCCAGAAGAGACACACTCACACCCGGGACAGCGGCAGGGCAGGAAGGACACTTGGGCTCAGGACGACAGTCAGAGAGGAGGGGCCCAGCCAGGCCCTGCCCCGCCGTCCTGGTGGCGGGAGTGCAGTGGCCTGCATGATCCCCACAGGTCTAGGGTCCAGCCAGCTGCAGCAGATGCTGGCTCCCACACTGGGGCACAGTGCTGAGGTGGCTCCTGGGCCTGGCTGTCCTGCCCGTGGCCGATGTTGGCCTTAGGGTCTGCACCCAGCCCATCACTCCCTCCTCACTCACTCCAAGCCCCATTCTCCTCCTTATGGGTGGCAGGGGCCAGGATGAAAGGGACCCCACCCTGCCACCCTGAGCCCTCATGTGGCCCTGGGCTGCTGCTCGGCAAGGCTGGACATACAACCCGGGCAGGGCCTCCCCTTGGGTGGCCCTGGGTCCCAGTCAGCAGAGGCGGTGAGGGTCATGGTCTGCAGGCCTGCCCCCTCTGAGCATTCAGTGGGCTTGCAGGGTCCAGTGGCCATGGCCCTGGGTAGTGCAGCTAGCACCATGGGCCACCTCCTGTCCCAGCCTGTGAACCAGAGCCTGCACCCAAGCCAGGCTATGCAGCCACAGCGTGGACAGCTGTCCCCTCCACAGCATCAGCAGGGGCCAAGGAGCAGAGGAAGGGGCTGTCCCTCTGTTCACTCAGCACCTTGGAGAGTATGCACAAGCCATGCCAGTGACCAGCCCAGCCCAGGACACTGCCTGTCCCTGGGAGCAGAGGCTCGTGAGCTCAGCAGGCAGGGCCTGTGTTGGGGCTGCCCAGAGAGGGACCCAACTTGCTTGGAGCCAGAGTGAGACTGGAGGGGGATGGGGCCCACTCACAGCCTTGCTGGGCCCAGGGGACCTGCCCAAGGACTGAGTCTGCTGACACAGAAGCAGGGCTCCAGTGGGCTGAGGCAGGACAAAGCCACCCTTGTCTGTGAGCTGGCAGCCAGAACAAAGCCCTCGTTCAAGCCGCAGGCTGATTCTACCAACAAAAGGAAGCTGAGACGCAGGACACCGGTGACTTAGGGCAGGAGCCACTGGACCCAGCGCCCCAGAGACCAAGCATTATAGGCTTAGAAGTTCTGCTGCTGGGTTGCGCCTGCCCCCTGGCAGCAGGAGGGAGCAGGGCAAGGCCTGGGCCACAGCTCTGAGGCCTCACGCCTCAGCTCCTCTGATTCTTCTCCTCATGAGATGGGGCCCCTGGCTGAGCCCGAGTTCAGGGTTCGTACCTGGGTGTGGTCCCCTGGGGGGCAGACAGAGATGGCCTCGTGAGTGCGGACTCCACCAGCGTGTGGCCCAGGCTGCTCACGGCGCTGTGGGTGGCCAGAGGGGCGTTAGCAGTGGAGGCACCCAGCGTGGGCCTCCTCACGAGGTGTTGGGGCCCAGAAATCCGAGTGGGGCTCACTAATCCAGAGGGCGTTCAGCTCAAAGGGGGTGTCACAGCGAGGCCTGTCCTCGGGGCTGGAGCCTGTTCCCATGCTGGGGGCACCCCTCAGCCGTGGCTTCCCGGGGGGAGATGAGCTGCTTGCTACCATCGAAGGCGTGCTCACCGCGAGGACCCCAGCTGGCTGGGGTGGCTGCCCGAGGAGCCTGGGGACCTGGCCGAGCCAGGGCGCAAGTGCTGGACCTCAGGCCCAGAGGGCCCGGTGCTGGCTCCTTGGTCCTGGAGGTACTGTGGGGACAGATGTGGGCTCCATTTCAGGCTCTGGCACAGAGGCCTTGGCCGGGCTCCGGGCCCTGTGGGACACAAGCGCAGCTCCTCTCCCTTGACAGTGAGGCCTGTGTGGGAAGGCGCAGCCCGCATGACAATGACAGCCCACAATGCCTCTCTTCAGAAAGCTGGGCACAGGTGTGAGGCTGCGGACTGAGCCAGGTCAGGCTCTGACGTCTGCACAGGGACTCAGGCTGGCTGCAGCTGCTGGTCAGGGCCCCACCCCTTCCTCCCCCGACACCTCAGGGGACCCTCAGAGGAGGTCAGGGGACCTCAGGCTCTACCCATTGAGGAGGGCACAGCTGGCACAGGCCCCCAGCAGCTGTCATGAGCCCCTCCCCAGCCAGTCTGAGGAAACAGACCAACTTGTCTGGCTGGTGACCTGCAGGGGACCTGTCCTTCCTGACAGTGCGAGGAGAGGATGCTGGGCTGTCCGGTGCCCCTCGCTCCACGCTGTGCCCTCTCACCTGCATGCCGAGCTGCCTGATCTCCAGCTCCAGCTGCTGCACCTTGGCCTCCCGCTCGGCCACCATGGCCTGCAGCTGGGCTACCAGGCTGCTGCTCCTCTGGGCCTCGCTGTGGGCCTTCTGGTCCTGGTGGCGCTGGGACGCGTGCATCTTCTCCTCCTGCAGGCTCAGGCTCCTCAGCGTCTCCTGAAGCTGCTTCAGCTGCTCCTGGGGGCCAGGCCAGCTAGTGGGGTCATTCCTGGCTGCTCAGAGTGACCTCTGTCCCTTCCCTGGGCCACAAGAACCTGACAGTGGCACAGCACACCACAGCCCGCTGGGAACTCAGGCCAGGGGGAGAGGGGCAGGGGCGTGAGTGCTCTTCACTGGTGGGGCCAGAGTGGGGGTAAAAAGCAGGCCCAGTCCCACCTGGCTGGAGGCTGCCCTTAGAGGCAGAGCCCTGACCCCTGCTCGGAGCTCTTGGCACCAGCCTGATGCCCATGCCCTGGAAATGCCCCATGGAGACTCCTGGGGCAGCAGCTGCCCATGGCAGGACCATGGCAAGAGCAATATAGCCTCTCAGAAGGGTGGAGGAGTAGAGACAGGGAGCAGGGCTGGTTTGTACATGGGGACTCGAGGGGAGGTTAACCCCAGCCCAGACCTCACTACGGAGACTGGCTGCTGAGCTCAGGAAGGGGCAGTGCCTGAGCTGGGCTTAACCAGCCAGGGAGGACAGAGGTAGACTCCAACCTGGGTTCCATGCCAACTAGGGGATGAGCCCTGGGGCAGGTGGGTGCCAGCTGGGATTCGGCCCTAAACCCTGGGGGCCTCAGGTGCCAAGGGGAGAACCAGGCCATGGGTCAGCACCACAGTGGGGCCTCACTCACTGAGGGCAGCCTGATGGTCAGGAGTCCCCAGCAGAGCTGTTATATAACCGTGCCATGTCCTGGGTCCCCGGCTGCAGAGGAGACCCTGACCCAGGCCTCTGACACTGTCTTGGAATGAACAGCAGACAGGCGTGGCCCCATGGCTCTTAGCATCTGTCTTGCTAGAGGAGGAACCCCAGCCCGGCCCACCTCACCCTCTAGCCTGCGTCTTCTGCACAGGTCCCCAGGCTCATGCCCTGGCTACACAGGCCGTCTGGGCCCAGGCTGTCCCGGCCCGGCGGGTGTGGGCTCTGGGGCGAGGGCGCCTACCATGAGGGCGTCAACGAGCTCGTCGTCATGCCTGCCCTTCTCTGCCAGGGTCCCCATCTGGCCCCGCAGCGTCTTCACCTCACTGGACAGGACCTTATTCCGGGAGCGCACACCTTCAAACTTCCTCCGCAGCCCCTCCAGCTCGCCCTGGAGGGCATCGCGCTCGCCCAAGAGCTTCTGTGTTGGGAAGCAGGTGGCTCAGTCCTGGCTCCCACCTGGCACCCTGGCTAGGGCACCAGGAGACCCTTGTTTCCAAGCAGCAGAGCTCCTAGCAGGAGCACGGGTGATAGGTGACATCCCAATGCGTCAAGTGCAGGCTGAGAAGAGGGACAGGGGACAGGAGGTGTGTGGCAGAGGGCGCAGGGGAAGCGAGAACACAGGCCACGGTGGGGCAGCGTGTTGGTGCCTGGGAAGCCAGGAGCCCTAGCTGCTCTGTTCCGACGCCCAGTGCCCCAATCATGGGAGATGTGGCCCCTGTTCTGCCCAGCCTAAGGGTGGCTGGAGGGGACAGGCCGGTGGGACACAGCTCCAGCCCTGCTGCTGGGGCACAGGTCCTCCTGTGTGAGTGGATCTCCCACTCTGCCTTCTCTGCAGGTTCTGCACCTGGAACCCCGCCATTCGACATCTCTACAGGGCTCTCTGCTACCTACCCTCAGTCACGGGGCCACTTGGGCTCCATCCTGGGCCACTTCAGTCCCCACCACCTGCAGGTCCTTGTCCCCGGTTGTGTGGACACCCCTGCCTCCCCTCCTCTGGCCACATGACTTTTCCAAGGTTGCCTGGGTGAACATAACCCAGCTACTCAAAACCCTTGCGATTCTCCACTGCCTTCCAGATGGGGGCTGGAGCCCAGGCCTGACCTGTCCCTGTCCCTGCACAGCCTGGTGGTCTGGAATGCTGGGGGGTGCAGTGTGGAGGTCCTGCGAGCTGGCACAGGGTCCACCTGGACCTCACATCCTGCTGAGAAGCAAAGGTCTGGCTGCCAAGAAGCCCAGCTGGGCTGTCAAGGGCCCTGCCCCACGGCAACTGGCCCCGCCACACCCTCTCCTGTACTGCAGTGGCCCTGCCCCCACACTCGCCCACGCTAGGAGGCTGCTGTGCAGCTTGGCGCTGGGCCCTGCGGTCAGCTCGGAGGGTGAACTTGGGAGCTCATCAAAAGCACCATAGGACTGGGCACGAGGGTGGGTGCTCTAGGAGAGTGGGCAAGCCAGACCTAGAAAGACCCCGTCTCCAGCCAGCCAGCCCAGAGCGAGGGCACCAAAGTGCTGCTCCTGGCAGCGCCCAGAGCTCCGTCTGCGGCTTACACTGGGCAGAGCCTTCTCAAAGGGCAGCTCGACCCTCCACCCTGCCCTCTCTATCCCCGCCCACCCCCCTGCCTCCCTCCCCACCACAGGGGACTTCAGCCCCAGGCATCTCCCACTCCCCACACCACCAGGCCCTCCCGACCCAGTCTTTACCTCCCAGCCTTCCTGCCTTTCCCTTTCCAGGCTGCGGATCCTCTGCATGTTCCTCTCCTTTGGTGACAGTTTCCTGGGGTCTGGGTGGACAGATAGCTCGTCACAGGCTGTCCCTGCAGACCTGCTCCGGGACTGTCCCAACTGCTTCTCAAGCTCCCGGACCTGAGGGCAGTAAAACTCCTCATTATACCCGGAGCTGGTATCATAGACACCACCATTCAGGGAGACAGGAGACCCTGCTGGGACTGAGGACAGAGCCACTGCCTGGAGGGCTGTGGGAGCCCCAGCAGGGGCCCAGGTGGGAGGACCTGCGCTGGCCTCTTGAGCAGAGCAGGTGAGGACCAGGGCCAGGGCCAGGGCCAGGGAGACAGCTCCATGGCATACGCACCTGCCTGACAGGCACAAGGCCCCAAGGTTTGATCCCTGGTACAAAAAAAAAAGCAGGTGAGGGCCAGAGAGGCTTAGTGTAGACAAGAAACTCAGCCCCCATCGCTGGGACCCAGAAGCAGATGGGTGGTCCCGGGTGTCAGGACAGGAGCTCAGGAAGGGACTGCTGAGGACATAGGCTCCTGAGAGCAGGTTCCAGCAGGAGCTGCTCAGAGCCTTGCTGGCCGAGTGACTACACAGGCCACTTCACCCCTCCCCGCATCTCAGCTCCCTCAACCCTAAAATACGCCTCAGGGGAAACACTGCACAGTGTTGTGAAGAACCTTCAGTGTCCCGAACACGCCTGACGTGAAATCCACCAAGACTTCTTGCAGGGGTAAATCTCGGGATCCCCTCAGGACCAACAAGGGAAGGACCGGGGTGACTTTTAGGATAAGGCAACTTTGAGAAACCCCAGGGGAGTCCAGGTCAAGCCCTCACGTGGAGTCTGGCACATGAGCGCTCACGGTGAGTGGTTGTCACCCCATGGGACGAAAGCCTTGTCACACCGGGGCTAGCAGCGAGCTCCCTGGGTCCTTCCTATCTGCCTCCCTGTGCACACACCCAGAGCTGCAGCTGGCACTAAGTTCTCCTGGAAGCAAAGTTGCAGGTAGAACACATTCCATCCAGAGACAAAGTTTCTAGGGAAGGAGGCGATTTACCAGGATCTCTGGAAAGAGCCGGAGCAGGCCCGTGAATGCTGACTGGGGCCCTGCGTGGTGCTCAAAGCCCAGGACTACTTTAAAGCATGTAATATACAACTTGACAGCAACGAGAACGGAGGTGGGCGGTGCTCACGGCGGCCAGACACTGCGAGCGTTATTTCATTTACTCCCTAACAACCCCGCAGGCAAGGCATCATTCACCTTTACAGGTGAGGAGACTGAGGCTCAGAGGGGAGGAGACTCGGCCAATGTCACAGACTTGACAGAGCAGCGGCGGAGGGGGAGGGCCTCGCACTGATCACCAATTACCGCTGTCTGAAAGCCACCAGGATACGAGGGATGCCGTCCTGGGCGGCAACAGCGATGTGCTTGGTAGTGGACACGACACACCTCGCGCAAGAAGGGGGGGCCAGCAGCTGCGTTACGGTTTGTGTCTGGTTGCCCCCAAAGCCTCATGCAGTCATGGGGCGGACTTCCAGAGTTCATGACTAACTCGAGATCCGCTGGGCTTATGGGTGTGAGTGCTCCGCCCAGCCTGCGGCGCTCAGCCTGAATGCAACAGGGGGACACACTCGCGCTCTGCCGCCACCATTGCTGCTGCCTCTCCGTTTCTCTCTGCTCTTTGCCCCTCGTGAAAGGCTGCCCCCGGCCATGTGCTGCTCGGCCTTGCAGCCAGCTGAGCATGCACTGAGACCTCCTGCAAGTGTGAGCCAAATAAGCCTTTCCTTCCCCAACTTTAAGTGTCGGGTACTTGTCCCAGCAGCGAGAGAAGAGTAACCAAGACCGGCCGCCTCTACTGCGCTCACTCTGGCTGGGCACTTTACCCGAGCCAAGCACTCGGCACGCGTTCACTCCCTCGGTTCTCCCAGCGGCCCGTTGTTACCCCGCTCCTCAGGAGGCTGAGGCCAGGACTGGAAGTAACTTGCGGAGGTCGCCCAGCACGTGTGAGCGCTGGGCGGGTGGAGGACAGGGCTTCCGGCCCAGCTCTCGGCCTCCTGGGGATGCCTCCGAGACTTAGGAACAGGGAGGCAAGCCTCGGCTTTCACTGGGTAATGAAAACAACCAGAGGCCTGCACGCATCTGGATGAAACTGGAAAAGTGTACAATTACAACAGTCACGCAAAATGGGCCTGGAGCACGGGAAGTCGAGCCAAAGGCACTGGTGCTCGTTAGCGCCAGGGGCTGGACGCACTGTTCTGTAAGTGCTCGCTGCTAACAAATTAGAATCAGGCTGGTGGGGAGGACAGACAGAGCTGCTCGCGGCCAGCCCCACAGGACCTGGTGTCGGGGTCTCTGGTGCGAGCCGGGGCAGGCGAGGCCTGGCAGGGGACCGCTCACCTTGCTCTGCAGGACAAGGATCTGCTGAGCTCGTCCCCTCCAGGTCCCTGGCGAGGACAGGAGCTGCTGCACATTCACATCTTCCCCAACTTCGTTGGCCAAAACCTGGAGGCAGGCAGGGCCTCGTCACTGCGGGCTTCACCCGTCCCCTCAGCAGTTCTGGTAGGTGGGGCCCCCAGGACTCTGCCTAGCTCCACACCCGGTCCTCTGCCTGACAGTGCACCGTCAAGCCAGGGCTGAAGGCCAAGACACCCTGGAAAGACAGGGAACACGCTACCCCCAGCATCTCCTGAGTCAGTGCTGCCAGAGTCCCCAGCACCTGACACATCCCATGGGGGCAGGACACTGACCGGTACCTGCTTCTGGGGCCCACTCACTGTCACCCCTGAGAATGCTCAGGGACCTCCATGAAGAGCCAGGGCGAGAGCCGTCCGAGCGCAAGGGAACCAGCCCTGGGGCTGCAGTGTTTGGGGCTTGGCCTTGCCTTGAGGCCTGGCGGTGGCACAGGCCTGGGCCCTGGGCCCCTGTGTAGCACGCACAAAGCCCTGCCTAGCTGCCAAGTCCCTGGTGCTTGTTTCCACAATGCAGCATTGTGTGGGGCATCTTGGCTAGGCTGAGTGGTTCCAGAGGGAAAGGAGAATGCCAGAGAATTCACCACATAAATAGAAGTAAGAGCGAGCCCCTGGGCTTGGGCCCCAAGCCGGAGCCTTTCCTTGGAAGGGACCTTGAACGCCCGGCTGCCTGTCCGGGGGTGCTGCACTGGGGACAGTGCTGGCTGGCCTCCCAGCCAAAGTGCAGACCCAGGGCCCACCGGTGTGCTCACATGCGCAGAGAGGCTTGAGGACCCCTGGCTGGGTGGGCAGAGCTGTGCTCAGCCCAGAGAGGGGGGCGCACACTCGCTATGCAGCCCCTGTGTAGCCCGCCCACTGGCATGGGACTAGGGCGACCTCCTGCGGTGCTGTCTCCAGGGCCACCGCCCCAGCCCCCCAGACCAGTCCCGCTCTGGAGGACCTTGTGGGCCGCGCGCAGCTCCTGCCTCACAGCCTGGACCTGGTTGCGCAGGTCGCTCATCTTCAGGTTCGTGGCTGCCAGCCGGTCCTGCAGGGCCTTCACCTCGGGGGTCTCTGGCTGGTTAGAGGGACAGGAAGACTGTTTGTCACCTGAGGTACTGAGAGCTGCTGCCCCCTTTCCCAAGCAGATACCACACACTTTGTCCCCTGCTCATGAGCCCCTGGGGTCCTGGGAGGGAAGCCCCTGGCCTGGCCACCTGGCTGGTGGGGTGGGGCCTGGCTGAGGCCTTGTGCAGAGCAGAGGCGTGCGCTCACTCACACGAGGACTGTGACCTCCCCACAGGGCCTCCCTCTCCTGGAACCAGACCGCGGGCCTGGGCCAGGGCCCGGAAGCCGAGCACCATGGGCTTGACTTGGAGGCACTGAGCCGCAATAAGGCCCAAGTGAGGGCCCCAAGCCCTCCATCTGTTTCCTGAAGAACTGTAGCAGCCATGAAGACTGCCTGCTGGATCTTGGTTTGTTTTTTAATTTTTTTTTTTGTCTCTTTTTTTTTTTTTTTTTTTTTTTTGGCGGAACCGGGGATTGAACTCAGGCACTTGCCAGAGAA
>NDGN011122187.1:0-18218 GCA_002564285.1 Tympanoctomys barrerae | reverse complement strand
TTTTATTGATAAACAAATAGCAATTAGACAGTTTCAAATCAAATCGCTAGGACAGATTCAATCTTAGAGACAGGTACGCAGTGGGCTTGTGAGGGCTTGGCTGTGCAAGGAGAGCCTTTTTCCCCCACATGTAGTCTCGGAGCAGATTGCCTGTGGTGCCCACTGCATGCTAGTTTAAGGCTTTTTCAATAGTAAAGTGCTTTTTTCTCTCCTGTCTTCCTGCGAGGAATTGTCAGGTTGGGAGAATATTTTATTTTTAATTATATTTCCTTAATAGGTGCCACAGACAGGTATTTAGTGTCAATTCTCCCAGAGCTTCATCAAAGTGTCTTGTCAAATTTTTCACTTAACTTTTCTAGTTGCTCAATTTTCCTGTCTTTAAATTGAGTGTATTTATACTTGACTGTTCAATTACATTGTTGTTTGTCTTCTGGAAAGGCTAAACAAAATTATGAAAATGGAACTATTTCAAAATACAAAACATTGTAAGGATGTAAATTAGTAACCTTCAGTAATCTTTACTTTTATCAATATTAGCAGAAGGTATTTAAAAATTAGTTATAAAATGTAATGCAATATTTAGAATACCACGAAATATACTTGAAAGATTTACATGTAATACACAAGCTTAGATTACTGTTTACTAAATATTCCAAAGACAGCTTTCTTATTAATACTTCAATTTAGCATGAATGCAATTTCTATGAATAGGTCCAGAGATACACTGAGTTCACAGTAGCATAGAAACACCAGAAAAAGCTCCAGTAATGTTGAGCATCAAAAGCCCTTTGCAGAAATTAATAAAAAGCTATTTGCTCATAGTAGTTATAACATCCCTGTCTATCTTTGCATGAAATGAATGTATCTGGGACGATGAAGCAGACATGAGCTGGGGAAACACAACATTAATGTCACATAACACATGATGGATCCTAGTTGAGGACTGCAGTCATTTTAAATAGGGCCAGTGGAAAATTATGAATCTGATAACTACGAAAGCTCTCTTTTGCCTGCCTAATTTGCTCTCCTTTGCTGAGTATCAGTTCTATGTTAGACATCGCTCATCTCGCCAAAATGACTTTCTTTGCTCTGCTCTGCTTAAGCCTGTTGTAAAGAAAATTGTCTTCTGTGATGTCGGCGAAGAGCTCCGGCAGAGACTCATTCACTTGTAACATGAGCATTGTGCCAAGCAAATCGCATGTAGATATTACCGCTATTAGGTGACGCAATCGACAAAACAAATACTTATCTACAGTGAAGGCACTTAAATACGTATTCGCAATGGAAAATTCTCTATTCGAATTCCTTAACACACAGTGAAAAGACCGAATTTCGCACTGAATCTTCTATGTCTAGACGAAGCTATATGCCATTATCTTTATGCCTTTCTTGTTGTGCTGTTCCCTAGGGGAGCATTTACCTATTCTGCATTCCATCTTGGTTACTTTCTTTGACCTTTTCTTGCTTTCATTTCACTCCTTTTGACTTACAAATCCCTTTCAATCTATAGCAAATGCAATGGATAAATAGCACGATTTTAACTTCTCACCTCTTTATTTTAAATATATTCTTTCTGCAAACTGCTGGTAGTATTTATAGCAGTGCACTGATATTCTACTTGCCCATAAAATAGTCACTACTTCTAAAAAATTTAAATCTTTTTTTCATCATAAACACAGAATAACTACTTTGATTTTTTACGGAGTAGGAAACATCCAAAGCATAATGTATGTACAAAGTTTTAACACTATAATATCCTTTACATAAAATTAAAACCTGTGGGCATGGTATTAATATTTTCTTGGGCACACAGTTGAAACATTCAATATAGGAAAAGCTCTCTTTGATTAAAAAAGTGTCTCTTAAGGCTTCATTTCATCAATATGTTTCTTGGTTGCTTTAATAAATGCTAGCACTAGATTTTTTTTTTTTTTTGCTAGCACTAGATATTGACTGAAATAACTGATTCCTGTTGCACAAATATCCATAAGGACAGTTTGTAAAGGAAAACTTCCTTTAGCCAAAGAAAACAACAATACATAACAACAAAAGCTACTTAGTATAGAAAACTGCAAGTTGAAAATAAAACTATGTATACATTAGTTGTTTTGGAAAGAACATACCAAATAAAGAACAAGTAACCTGCTGTATTACAATTCCAGGTTCATTCAGAGACAGCCAGAAACATAAACCCTTGTGGTACGTGATGGTTCTCCAGCGTGCTTGAGCTTGGAATACTAGGATTTCCACTCAAATGCTGGACACTGTCTTCTTTGTCTGGAGAAATCAGGGCTTCCATAGTGTTGCCTTTGGTGTCAGTGCCACGATTTTATACTTCTTATGTGTCAAATCTTCAATTTGAAAACATTTGTCATTGAAAATGTTTTCAGGCATTTATTTAGTTTTTTTTAAAAAATTGTAAGTACCCCTATTCTTGTAATACTTCCTTTGTTATCACCGTAAGCAACTATTATAGAGAGCTATATTAGATAGAGCTTAATATGCAGAGAAAGATCAGACACTGAGGCAGCCTGTGCAAGGGGATGAGATGTAGCAAGATTGTGAGTGGAGGAGAATCTGAAGAGAGCAAGGCCTCAAGACAGAAGGGCAATAGCCAGATGTGAAAATCTCCCCATAGAAAAACACAGCCTTAGGGACTGGCGAGATAGCTCAGCAGCAGTCTAAGCAGCTGCCTGGAAAGCTCGGGGACCCGGGTTCGATCCCCGGCACCTCATGTGCACCCTAGGGCGACTGAGCCCGGGTGTGATGGTGCAAACCTGTAATCCCAGAGCTGGGGAAGCTGAGACAGGAAGATCAGTATGACTCTGAGCTGTCCAAGGAGATCCCGTACCAAATACATAAAATTAAAAAGAAACAAAAACAAAACAAAAAATCGCACAGCCCGGGATTATATATATATAGTAACTAGCACTCTAGTGAGACCAGATGGCCAGGATGCACAGGTGGGTAACTGAAACATCTGGATTCATACTACTGGCCCTTCCAAGGAATGCTTTGTGCTTGCTATAATTGGAAGTTACAAGCTCAAGTTGACGATACTCACCGTACACCCTTGCTCTATGCCTTGCTTCCCTATTGGATCAAAATGAGCTAAACCACTAGACTTATAATCCTCTAGGTGATTACAGTTTGATTCTCTTTGTGTTTTGCTGTATAAAGTACCCCTGATAGAGTCCTGATGGTTTCCCACTGGAAACCTCTCCTGCTATTTCCACTCAAATTCCTCCTTTAGTTCTCAGCTTCTTTTCTCAATGTGGTGGGACTGTGGGCTGGCGCACATGACCTATTTCAGGTGGGGAATTACTTCCGCCATTTGAAGCATATTTGGGCTGTAGTTCTCTTAGTGAGGAGCTGCTGGCAGCCGAGAAGCTGCATAATTTTGTGCCTTTATATTGAAAAGTGGACACTCTCACATACAGGCCAACTATTTTGTTTTGTTTCTTATTTGTTTCAGTGTCTGAGTAGAACCTGGGACAATACTACTCACACACCCCAAAGACACTATCTCAGTGTCTTCCTGGACTTTTATTGAATGTGTTTTGTCTGAAAAGTTTCTGTAGACTATCCGTTAATACAGGACTATGTTTTCCCCATTTAAAATCTTTTTTTATTTTCTCTTTATTTCTTTTTTTGGCATTCTTTTGGTCATACAGTGCTATGGAGACAATTTGTAAACATGTCCCTTTTATAAAATCTATGGAATTTTATTAACTAAAGTCTGAAACAAGCGTATTAGATGTTGCTGTCCCAGCCCTTACACCCTACATCCTATTTGGCCCCCAATTTTCTTCTGCCACATTGATAACCTATGGACAAGTTTGATTTCAACATCTCTCCCCCCAAAAAGCATCTTATAAAAATACATGAAATTAAAGCAAATCAGCATGATGTAAGCCAAAATGATAAATGCAAAGACTAATTTTAAAATAGCACTTCATATCTCTATTTCTCGGACTACCTGGATTCTCTTCTAATATTATAATGTGATCATTATTAGGATGAACTGCTGAGAACCGCAGAGAAAAGCACAGAAGGGTCTTACTTTGGGGCAAATTCCAATGCTGAGAACTTAATGGCCGTTAAGTAAATTTGAACTTAAAAATAAACAACAGACTTAATAGAAACTTAATTACTGTCAGATGTAGTTTTAAAAAAATATGTTTCCATACTTCGCATGAAAATGTATTTACTCTTGGAGAAAAGTCTTATTTTTTAATATAGGATCTGCAGGCAAGCAGTTACTTCTCTGTTTAATTATTTTTTGCTTTCCTTTAGACATAAGTAAAGTATTAAGATGAGGCACAATTAAACAATCAAATTAAAAAATGAACCACAGAGACATATACTCCTCTTTGTCATACTCCACATATCCAGTTTCTTTTGATATGCAATGTAAAATATCAGGTGAATTAGAACTTGATTTTATTTGTTGTTCTGTTTGCTCTGATATTTGCCTTTTTGATAATCCTGTTACCTTGCTTTTGTAGAACTGCAACTGCTGGATTTTTATTGATTAAAACTACATCGATATTTCCTGAGCAATCTAAATAGATATAGAGACATACATAAAGACATACTTTGCTTTATTCACATTATTTATTTATTTTGTTTTTTAGGGAAAGGTCTACAGGGTTCAGGGTCTCACCACTAGATCAGACTTGTAGTGATTCTCCTGTTTACAGCCTCCTAAGTGTTGGGATTATACCACGTCCAGTCACAACCACTGTCTCAGTGTGCACCTGGGCCAGAGCCAGCATGGCAGGCCTGGAGATCAAATCCTGGACCCCTGCGCCTGCTTGTAGGCACTTTAATCCTCTGAGCTATTTTGGCCAGCTTTCTCTATTCAAACTAATTTTTTATCTCTATTCATCTATCTACTTATTATCTATTTCATCTTCCTACCTAAATTCTAACTGGAAGAAAGGCACAAATTGGCAGAGAAATCTATAGTATTCATTTCTTAGAACCTCACCAGTTTATATTCTGAGAAATTGAGGCATGATGAGCTACACAACCAGGATTTGAGCTATAACTGCAGTGGACTGAGAGGGGTCCTGACTAAGGCTGGGCAGGCACCACATTTCACCTACCACAGAATGCTCTTGTGTGCCCAATGAGAAGTCCCCGTGGTGTTGTCAGGCTCCATCTCTGTGTTGTCTTAGACAAAACTCAAATTTGGAAATATAGCTCAACGCTAGCCACTTTGAGAATTCAAAAATGAATATGTCAAACAGTGCTGCTTTGATAACTGCGAGGTCTGAAAACCTCTTCTCTTCCTTCCCTCCATCTTCAGAAAGACACATTCTGTAGTTTTTTTTTTTTTTTAACATTCCCAAGTGTAGATCCAACAATGAATAAATATTCACTTCTCTTTTGCTCTCTGTGTTTTCATTAACAAAATCATGTTTCAGGGATGAGAAAGGAAACCTGCCAACACCCTTGAGTAGACTTTTGGCATGCACAGTTGTTCTCCATTTTGCTCCCAATGAGAATCACTTGCACAACGTGTCTGATCCTCAAGACAAATGGATTTAGGCCTGGGATACTATACATTCCCCAAGCCTGTTGAATGCTCCTAAAATTTATTTACATTCTCACTCTCCCTTTTTCCCATAGAAGAATGTACATTTCTGAATATTGAGCATGTAGGTTATTGCACAGTGTAATTGTATTCATACATGCAATAATTTTTATGATTTTATCCTCTTTAATTGGTCTATATCAATTCATTCCATGTAACCATCAAAAGGAAGAGTGAAATTTTCTCTTTTATCTACAAATTTGGTGCCTTGTTGCAAATAAACCAACGCTTCTCAGCTCTCCTCAAAGCCACAGAAGCGGGGGCCCATAGCCTGGAAGGACAATAGAAGGACAAGAATTCCTCAGGCTTTTGTTCTCTGCTGTGAGAGCCAGTGGAGGATAGCAACTTCACAAATTTGGATTGATAAAAGAAATTATTTGACTTTGGTTGCTGCATGTCCATTATATTGATACTGGTACATTTATATTTTGACCACTGATTGTGTGATCACTTTCTCTCAGAAGTAGTCATTTTTGCTTCATTCTTCAATTCTGTTACTGACTGAAGATGGGTTCCAGAGGGTAGACATAAGACATAAGCCTGGAACCCTAATTAACCTTGATTTTTGAGCTTTCTTTGCACACTGGTGAGATTGGGAGTCCTTACCAGGTCAACATCTGTTTAGACAAATCTCTGATGTGGATCCCTGAAATGAAAGTCAGTTGGGGTTCCTCTCTCATCTTGTTCTATGTCCCTGAAAGCTTGACCTTTGACCAAATGGCCAAATTCTCTGTTGGTGGCCAGCCTGAAAGCATAGGGGGTCCAGAACATGTAAGATTTTCTTTTAGTAGTTGTACAATCTTTGGCAAAATGTGTCAAGATCTCAGAGAGTTGGTCTTACTAAGAAACACCAACAATATTGGCCTTTTGTGATTTAATCTACATTGTACAGTTAGTGCTTTGATGGTCTAATTCTAGAGGGACCTGTCCAGTATCCTAAATCCAAAATTCTATGACTAGAGATACCTCTAAGTGTCTATGTGTCCATGTGGTCCTGTGGCCATATGTCCCTGAGAATGCTAGGGACACGTGTACTCAACAACATCCTTCATGTTATATGACAATCAGTGTGTTTGGCCTTCTTAAATTAATTTTTGCATTCTATCTTTAGTCTAGCTGTTCTAGGACAGAGGCACATTGCCATGAGGCCTAAAATAATAGCTGCAGACACAATCCAAGACAAGGTTTCTTGAAACTTTCAAATAGAGAGAGCTTACTGGCAAATGGCTGTGGAACAAGGGTTTTTGTACTCTCATAAACTTTGACATAGTTAATTTTCTTTGTTCCTATGCATAATCAGAATTCCAAATAAATTTGCCTTTGATGCACTTGTAAAACACTTATTACAGAAAATTCTTGCTAACCTAGTTCCAAGCGTACATGTGAGGGTGTTGATGCCCTATTAGTTAATAATTACCCAGACCCTCTAATTCAGGACTACCTTTATTGTCTGGGCATAGCTGGAGTCTTGGGAAAAATCTTCTCAGGGACATGATGTTTTATGTCTCCTTTCCTTTTCCAAAAGTCACACATGCTAAGAATAAGTTTTGAGAGAAAATTAGGGCTTCTGTACTATCTTCTGAAATGCTTCTTACTTTTACAATAAAATTTTGTTTGAAAACTGGTAAGATCACTGACTGGTCTTCGCACAGAAACCTGGCATTTGAATAAATACAAACCATTGTGGAATACAATTA
The DNA here is from genome assembly GCA_002564285.1 of Tympanoctomys barrerae. Classification (NCBI taxonomy): domain Eukaryota; kingdom Metazoa; phylum Chordata; class Mammalia; order Rodentia; family Octodontidae; genus Tympanoctomys; species Tympanoctomys barrerae. The sequence goes on along the minus strand of NDGN011122187.1, from coordinate 10,919 downwards.
CCAATGGACAGACAATGGATTGCTTAAATTACAAAAATATCAGGTGAAAGAAGAATAAAGAGGAGGAGCAGGAGGAGGAGAACAAGAAGAAGAGCAAGAGGAGGAAGACGAACAAGAGCAACAACAACAACAAGATCAAGAAGAAGGGCAAGAAGAACAAGAAGAGGAAGAAGAGCAAGAAGAAGAAGAAGAAGGAGAAGAAGAATAAAAAGAACAAGAAGAGCAAGACGGAGGAGGAGCAGGTGGAGAACTCTGGTTTTAAAAAGCTCTCTTACTGATACCTATGAAAATATACAAAAGAAATATAATTAATGTCTTTAAAAGATTCCTTTGACAAGATTAAAGGTAGAAATCTGATTTAGAACAAAATCAAAATCCCTTAAACTGGCTCATTTGGATTTCTCTGGATTGCTGATTTAAAACTCCCATCCACCAAATTAAGCCCGAGCAAATTCTTTTGACTCAGTAGAGAAACATTTATAAAATTTAGTTTTAATTATGTGTATGACACTTGAATATTTGGAGATACTTATTTGTAATCATTTCTTTCACAGATGAGTAAGTTTTGGCTTCCTTTTTTAAAAATAAACTCTGACATTTTTCTGACTGTCCTTGAACTTACTATGTAGCTCAGGTTGGCCAAAAATACAGAACAATCCTGCTTCAGGCTCCCAAATGCTGGGGTCACACAAGTACACTACCAGGCCCAGCAATATAGTGATTTTATATTAATATCATTCATTGTTTGAAATATAAAGTGTTTTAACTGAATTAAAGTTAGACATTTTTCAGTATGGTATACATCATGATTAGTATATTAAAATTACTTATACTGTTTATATTTAATATCAAAATTTACTACTAAATTCGTATAGTAAATATTAAGCTACCATGTTTATTAATTGATCCTACAGGTATAACTATAGTTTATTATAATTTTAGTGTCTGTTCTTTATCTTTACCTAATATAAACAGAGTACTTACACAATAAACAAGGGGTGCAGACTCCCCACGATTATGGGGACTCCTCAAGGGACCTGGCTCAAGCTCAGCTATAAATCCTCACCATGCTGGCAGAGTTGGATCCAATTCTTCATCACAAAGTGCTGGTGGAGGCTGTCATACGCAGTCCAATGTAGATGCCGACCTGATTGTTAGTGGATGTGATAACAGAGATGGAAGAAAATCCTTCAGAAATTGTGCTGAGAAAATGTTTCTTTCTGGGCCGTGGATATAGATCAGCAGCACAGGGCCAGCCTGGAAAGCACAAGGTTGTAAGTTCAATTCATGGTGCCAAAGGGGGGGGGAAACCATGTTTCTTATGCTGACAGTAGTTGTGCAATTGCTTTTTTCATTAAACGTTGTATAGGTTTTACCTGTGTTATTGGAAAAACATTCTCACTACAGCATCGCTTTGCACCTTGTAAGTAGCACAATTTAGTCTTCTATCGTTGAGCATTTAGATTGTTTTTCATTTAGGTTGATACAAACAGTATTGTCATTAGTATTATATATGAATATTTTTATATGCATTGTAACTACTTCTACATTTTCTGTAATAGAATTGTTTCATCATAAGGTGTACTTGGTTTTAGTAAGGCATGTAAAAAAATTGCATCAATTTGTATGGTGGAAAATAATCAACTACAGTTAGGATTTCTTTTCACTTTGCCAATATCTGCTTATTCCAGTCTTCGAATTTTTAATTTTTTAGCCTTTTAGGCATTGGAATGGTATGAATGCAATGGCAGAATATTCTGTAAATGTTTTTTCTTGAACATTAACCATGGTGAGCATGCGCTCCTTAAGGCTTTTCAGATGCAGCTTCCCTTATCCCTGTACAGAAGTTTTCTCTGTAGCTCTCCGCCCAGGTCTTGCCCCTGGAGATTAACTAGCACTGATTACACCAACAAACTCTTGTGCCTTTGGGCTACATATTGGAGCCATAGACAGGGGACAGGACTGAGGCGTGGGGCGAAGAGGATGGGACATTGTTCTCTCCATACCCCTTGGCTGCACTGCAAGCCATCTGTCTGTCCACACAAATCCCTCAGCTTTTCTCAGTCATCTTGTCTCACAGGCCTCTCTGTCCGTAGGTTGCTGACCACTACTCTTTCTTCCATCCAAAATATGAAGTGTAGTGAGGAAGACTTTTTGTCTCTGACCATTTCACTCTCTAGTTTTTCTATGCATTTGTCTCCACAATAAGGTGTGTAGTTCTTTTATTAAGCTCTCTTTAGTTCATCTGAATTTGAATAGACTTCCTGACAGAAGTTTATATAACATGTATAAGTTTCCAAATTGTACTGTGGACATGGGGAAAGATGATTTATGCAGGAGGTGAGCATTTCTAAGTTGAATGAGGATGTTGGGATGGTTTGTATTTAGATGTTCCCAAAGCCTATGGTCATAAATGGTGCTTTTTCAGAGGTGCCTGGATATAGTAGGTGATGCTAGGATTAAGGTGATGTGATTACTGAATGAATCCACTGATTGGATGGTGCCATTCTACTCCTGGTAGCCTGGATGCAATGTAATGGATGGGAAGAGGTTTGTCTTGTCCTTTGTTGCTTTATTACCTTCTGCCTGTCATGAACTGTTTCTCCTCTGTGATGTCACTCTGTCTTGGAGCCAGCTGATTATGGACTGAAAGCTGTACAAACTGTGACATAAATAAATGTTTCCTCCTCTAACTTAGGGTGTTGTGTATTTTGTCTCTGCAATGAGAGAAATGTAACTAAGACCCATAGTTAGAAAGTACAATGTTTATAAGTGATCCTCCTTCCAAGACTTTAATAAAATTTTGCCACAGTAGGTCTCAAGTTATCTTGTAAAGTTAATTCCTTAGACAGATTTTGGTTGCTTTTAGAATAACTTAATCTGTGTTTTATAGAAACAAAATTAAAAAATAATAGACCTCAATGTAGAGTACCAAAGATTTACCTAAATGGAAAATTAAATTCCTTTCATTACTCATTTGTGCTAAAGAGATGTAACATTTGGAAACAATATCTTATATAATGATCATGGCTCACTCTCTTCTGTGCTCTTCAGTCTTTTGTCAGATGTAATTTCTGAACTCCAATCAAATAAAGTTTGTTAATGATAGTCTTTTCCAGCTATCAAAATGCTACATATAAATTGTGTTAACTTTCTCTTATTGTTCAAAACACACAAGATACTTAGTTTAAAATGTCCCAATTTCATAAATTTCAGTTCTTAATGATTGAACCCTGATGCTCTGCCAGGAAACATCAGAACATCATGGTGAGGACTGTGTGGTGGAGCACACCCAGTCACTTCACATGGGAAAGTGAAAAATAGAAATACAAAGAGGCTGGGCTGCCGCTGTCTGCTTCAGTGGCTCAGCTTCATCAAGACTCCAGGACGGGGCAGGAGAGCGAGCCACCAGCACCTGGGCTTTCTGAGACATTTTAGATCCAAGCCATAACACAAGCCAAGCCCTTCAGAGAAAGAAAGGGTTTACAGAGATGGATAATTGACAAATTCATAGGAAGAATTAGAAAGATGATTATAATGTCAATATTAAATGTTATTAGGTCAAAGAACTATTCCATTAAGTATTACTTAAGAAGAGGAATCAGCTATAAAGTCAACCTGCAACAGGGTCTACCTAGAGCTAACTCAGCTTGAAGTGTACTAGAGTAGTTTTATGGTCAAACTGAAGAAAATTCACACATGATATAACAAGTGGAACTAGTCCTGTGCATTTCTAAGCTCTGTACCTCAGATTTATTCCACTATCATTCCAGTTTGGTGTCTCTCCTGGATAGTTTTTGGAACAACGTTCTGAAATTCAGTTGCAGTCTTTAATTGTGATGTCTCATGCAAGCAATTGACAGCAGAGATTCCTACCTCTCTGAGAACTCAATGGCACAACACCCAGCACATTAATCATCCTCTCCCTTCGTGGGTCACTCTTTTTGTCCACCTTTCTGATATCTCTCTAGCTATGTATTTCTTAAATTTGTCTTTAGAGTGGTTCATCTACGGGACTTGTTCTCTGATCATTATACATGGCGTTAGTAGGTAAACTCAACAGCTTTATAGCAGTGATATTTTATTCCAGAGAGCTCTAAGTTCTCTATTAATAATAGCACTCAGTCATGTAATGCCGATCTATATTTTTAAAAGTTTTACTAGATCTATTCTACATGGACTCCCATAAGAGACTTCTGTTTGAGCACATTTTAGGCCGAGGCTCTTACCATTATCTTCAAAACTACTCCTTCCTCTTTTCTTTTTTTCAGTTAATGAAATCACTACTCAGTCAGTCACCCGAGCTAGGAAACCTCATTAAGACCCTTGACTCATCCACTTATCTCATGGCTCACATTCAGTCAGCACACCATGTGCATTCCATCTCCTCATTATCCTTAGGATCCGTCTTCTCATTCGCACTCCCACACCTGCCTCTGTTGGGCACAGGTTCATGGTCTGTTTTCCAGCTTGTGACCATAGCCTCTCTGGTAGCTTCCTGGACTCTGGGATTGACTGATAAATACCCACAGAATCCATCGGTCTTCTTCTTCTTTTTTTTTTTTTAATTGACATTTGACAATCTGGAAATGTGTGTTTCTGAAATGCTGATCAAATGGTATCTCATTCTTATTTTACAAACCGAAATTACAAAATTAAATATATATTTTAGACTGGGTGTGGTGGCATGTGCCTGTAATCCTAGTTCTTGGGAGGCTGTAAACAGGCAGATCACTGTGAGTCATTTCTAGTTGGAAGACCCTATAGACACTTCCTGAAAAAAAATACCTATTTTATAAGATTTGGCTTAGATAAGAGCTAGCATTTCAAACAGTAATATATGTATTCTTCAAAAATAAAATACAAGATGAATGTTTTCTCCCACAGAAAAATAAAAGATGCCTCAGGAGAAATATTTTTATTAATTTTTATGCAGTGTCTTCAAAATATATCAATTTTAAAGTATTCAAAGCTATAATACAAATTTACACATTGTTTGCTGGATTTTTTCTTTAAATAAAAGTTAATTTGTGGTTACTTTCTCCATTTCTCTTTCTCTTCCATAACTTTGATATTATGTAAATGTATATAGTATTTAAGCAACAATCTAAATGAAACAATATTTATGAATTCATAAAAATTTATGAATTCATTAAATGAGTTTAAACTGTCTAATTAGAATTTTTTTTAGAAAGAAAGGACTCTTGGGGTGCACTGAAAAAAAGAAAATTGTTTCTAATCAGCACTTTTCCCCTTAATCAATAGGGCCAATGAGCTGGTATTAAAATGTGCATTTATAAATAGGATTTGGCAAGCATGTGACATCACACACCTGCCTGATAGCTTTAAATTGCAAATGCAAGGCTTCTTCATGTGTTATTCTATTTTGTATATATTTATAGCAATTGATCAAATCTTTCATATATGATAAAACGTCTATTACTTTCTTTTATGTAAAATTCCCAAAGCTCTGCTTAAAGAAACATATTGGTTAACTTTGGGCATTCACAAGTTTTATCATGGAAGAAGCACATGATAAACTGTAACCCAATGCATTATTATTTCATCAAACTTCTGGAAAAATGCTTCAGTTTTTAAAACTTTTTGATAAGAAGGTTGCTTTCACCTCCCTCTTTTTTATTTCTCAAAATGATCCCTACTAAAACTAAGCTTGAAGTTTGTACTTTCAGAAAGATTATTCAGTGAGAAAATAAAGATCAGTGTGTGGTTGGCAGCTTTATTACTGATTAAATGAATGAATAAATTTACCACCAATCCTCTCTATTATTGTGAAAAACTTGTGTTCTTGACAGTTCCTTGTCAATAAAAGGATCCAATGTTAATATTTTTCAGTATCCATCTCTATTACTCCTTACTCCTATTTATGATAAGAAAACAGTTCTGAAGTTGTAATGATTCTGGAACTCTAGTCTATTTAATGCATGCATACATTGTTATATGAGTACTTAAGAACTGGTGAATGACAGAAGAGTATGAAGATTTACTGGCTTGGAATCTCACACCTAATGTTAATGAACTCCTCAGGATAGTGACTAAAATAATACTCTAAAATTAATGTTGCATACTGTGATAACCAATGTTCTTGGATAAACCTATAAACCAATGAATGGTTTTAGGGAAATACTTTAGCTTTGATGTCATTATAGATAATATTTAAATTCTAGAGGAACTTCCTGGCCTTTGAAAGAATAAACTAAGAAGTAAAAAGATAACATGATCCAATTGTTAACCAGAATCTCACTTCCGCATTTTACTGGGTCCTAAATCCAACCAGTGTTATCAATTTAGATTTTTCACTAAAGGAAGTGATAACAATCATTAATGTGCTAGAGAAATACAGCTTAGGACATATTTATTCTTGCAGTGGAGGAGAAATATACTGCTGCTCTGGCATAATCCAGAGCTGTAATAGTTTAAATATTATTTTTCTTTTATCTTATTTTAACATTTAAGATAACAAAAGTGTGGGTCAAACATTTAAATTCAAGAAGGGACAAATGAAAGAATAATGAATGTCCTATAACGATGGGATCCCATCTTACTCAATACCCATAAAAAATCTTAGAGGAATTTTCATTCCTCAGATACTTACAAAATCCGAAAATCTGTAAGCAATCCAAGCAAAGAGCTTGCAACACATAAACCAACATAGCACATATCCAAAATACATACAGTCATTACTATGAATAAATAAAAAAGAGAACTAACAATCTCATAAATTTTACTGAGGAATCAGCACAAGTAGCTCATAAAACTTATGAAACAATGCTCAATTCATTAATAATCATGGAGATGAAAATAAAAACCACAGTGATGCATAGCTTCATGCTCAGTAAGATGCACTAAATCAACAGATACTGTGTCGTCATATGGAAATTGGCTGGCGACAAATTTTGTTAGAGTCATTTACAAATCAGTTTGATGCTACTATTCAAGGTAAATGGGAATGCATTTGTTCTATCAGTAGCAATTCTATCCCTAGAATTTTGGACTCATGCGCATGTGCATTAAGTGACCATACTGACTGCATTGTAACTCCTCTTAGTATTAACAAATGAAATAATAATCTGAAGTATATTCATTCAGCGATTTATTCATTCAATGATTACAACAGTTTAATAAAAATGAGAGCTCTAGAACTGTGTATATCAAAACAGATCAATTTAAAACCAAAACTTTGAGCTTAAAGTAGCATCTGATGAGACATTATCTTAGAAGTATGTTCTATTCCATTTTTAGGTTTCCTCTTAATGTATTTAAAGATATCCTGTTATAGTCACACATGAATACCCATATTTAGAGCTGCACAGTTACCAGTCGCTGAATCTTGGAAGCAACTTAAATGTCCGCTGACAGATGAATGAGTACAGAAAATGTATTTATACCAATGGAGTACTACTCTGCCATTAGAAGGATAAATGTGAGTCATTTGCAAGAAAATGCAAATCTTGAGACCACCATGTTCAGAGACATGAATCGGACCCAAGATTAAACATTACATGTTTTCTCCTGTACAAATAAAGAGCAAAATATGTGATAGATACTAAGAGATAGAAGGATGGATTTTCTTAAATGGGAATGGGATCTAGAGGTGGAAGAAGGGTAAAGCGAGGGAAAGGCAGTAGGATGAAAGTAATTAAGGTGTGCTATCTCCTGCACCAATGCCCCACAAGAAATGTATTTACTGTGTAGAGTACCACTCAACATGCACTAATAATAAAAACATAAAATAATGTTCTGAATGCTGGTAGTTGGCCAAATGTGTTTCTCTTATGTATTTTTATATTTAAGCTATATGCTTACATTAAAATGCATAATCATTATATGTCCTAGTTTAGATTACTTTGAATAAATTTTAAAACTAGGTAATATTGGTTAATGAAAGATGGGAGAGCATTAGTAAATATGGAGAACTTCTTCAGTGGCATTTACTTTTAACTTCCTTGCAGCTCCTTAGATTTATAGTTTATTTTGATGATGAAAAAGCTCATCTGCCTTTTAAAAAACCCTCCCTATCAGAACTCTAGCTTACTTAGCAACAGAGGTTCTAACAAACCAATTAATAAAAGACATTATTTATCATTTTCATGGAAAATTTGATGCATAAAGCAAGCCAAATCCTGAGAATAACTTACAATAGTTGAGCAAGCATTACTGTCTATGGAAATAAGAGCTGGTAGATTAGAATTGGACGAAGAGTGAAAAAAAATGAGTTAAATAACATATAGGTCAAGAAAGATACCAAAAAATACCTTTCCCTACAATCTCTCAAAGCCTGTACTAAAAGTCCACTGGGAACTTAATACTTTAAACAATTTGAAATTGATTTGTCCATAAACAAATTGAGTGGAACAACACTGTGAGAGGGCTGCTGATGGTAACAATGTATATATTTTTAAACATACTTATTTTTTATTACCAATTCTTATAAGCAATTCAGTTAGTCTTAAATATGCTAGTTATACAAAATTGGAACCATAAAAATGCATTTGGGGGAATAAATATGTTCTAATTATTTAGCTCTGGATTACTAAAAAATTATTGAAATAGTTTTATTGTTGGCCTAGAGATATAAACACAATATATAATGGTATTTACTAAAGCTAATCCATTGTGAATTTTAAATAATTTTTTGGTGAATGTGGTTTGAAATAAATTTCATTTATTAATTGAAAGATGCCCATACATAAAAATAGGAATTTAGAGATAATATGATTTGTTGAGAAACATTAAGCATGAAATTTGTGGTGGGCCAGAATATTCAGAGACACAGTGCCTTCCTAGCAAGCATAAGGTAGAGAGTTCAATTCCCAATACCCAAAATAACCAAACAAAGCCATTTGTGGAACAGTGATATACTTCGAAGTGGCACAGAGAAAGCAAAATACCTAAATTGAATAAAAACTCAATGGGGATTGCTGTGAAAATTATCATAGACTCAGTAGCTTATAAACAATAGATTATTTTCTTGTAGTTCTAGAGGTTAGAAATTCAAGACTGTAGTGTCAGGTTGCTTAAGTTTTCAGTAAAGGACCCATTCTAGGTTGACATTGGTGACTTGCATTTTCACGTTTTAGAAAGAGAGTAATGGCAGCCGCAGGCCTCCTTTCACAAGAGCACCCATCTCGCTGCTGAGAGCTCCACTCTAGGGTGCTACCCTCGCTGCCTCCCGAAGCCCAGCTCCTCCTGTCATCACCTGGGCATGTTAGGATCACTGCACATCAGTTCTGAGAAGCACTAATATTCAGTCCCGAAGAGGGCCCCTTCTCCAGGATGGAAATGATCGCTGTGGGCTACAGGGGAATGTGAGGTTTAACATAAAAAGCAAGAAGGAAACAGAAGGAATATTGTACCTTGTCCGCTCCCAGAGGCAGGCGAGGAGAAGGTGTTCAGTGATATGAGGGTGAGCAGAAGGTGTTCAGTGATACCAGAGGGCGGATTGTACAATAACACATTCAGGCTCACAAAAGTGAGGCATCGTAGAATTCACGTGACAAAACATGTCAAAATAATAGTGTAATGGCAAAATAATAATTCTGACACTAGTTTTGACAAAGTGTTTTTGTTTCCCTTTTTCTTTTCTTTCTTTTTCTTGTTTATTTGACTTCTTTTGAAGAAGTGTAAATGGATGTCTAAGAAAACCAACTACGGTTACATTGATATTTTGTGGACTCATAAGATTAATTATGTGATACTAAGGACAGTTAGCTTTGCCAGTTAGATAAATACAAGTCACTGAAATAATCTTGCTCTGTAACTGAGATTTTAATAAATATCTATAGTAGGAATATATATCTGTTCTGAATTCATGTTTCTTCGAGGACCAGATAAAGTGTTTTGGATGGTGAAAGTAAAAGGGTGTGCTAATACTGAACGTAGTGAAATACTTGTTCAGATGTGAGAAAAGTGTACACTAACACTAGAAAAGTCTGTGTAGACACATTGAATACAGGAACAATATTAACACAATTATATAGAAATGATTAATACACATCATAAAATATAGTGGAAAAAGGCACCTTAATGAACTAATTACAATATCTGTTCTTTATAAATCACGATGCTAAAATAAGTATATTTATGATTTAATATGTTTACACTATCTGGATCATTTAGCTTTATTAAAAACTGAAGTCTTATTTCTATCTTGAAATGATAGCACTGTTACAATAATTGTAATTAATCATTTACTTTAGAAACAAATGTGTGTGTATGTGTGTATGTGAGACAGGATCTTTGCATGGATAATTTTACAAAATTATATTGCTTTTGATGACTTTTTAAACAAAACTATGAGTATATATTCTTAGAGAGTGAGTGAAAATGAAGATTATAGTATAAGTTTTTATATATTTTAGGGTATCATAGTGAATAAAACAAAAAATCTTTCTCATGGATTTTATATTTTATTTAAGAAAGATTTTCCAAGACATATTTAAGATTTTCTAAGACACATTCAAGAAAAATCTTCTATAAATGTTTTATATATGTAGTCTTCCATGGTATTTAAATTTTAAAAATACTGATTCCCCAATAGAACAGAAGGTGTATAAATGTTATTTTTATTAGTAGCGTTTACATTAAGAATAGCAATCAAAATTGGCTTTTGTAAGTTTCTTTCATGATTACCAAAGAACTATTACATATTAATTAATTTTAAACCCCCCAAGTGAGGCGGCAGGTAAATATAATTTCTATGTTACACACGAAGAAGCTGTAACAGAAGAGGTGAATTCACAGTTTTTCCACAACTCTGCAGAGTTCTTCAGAAAGCCCACAAATATTGTGAGGGTTCATCTCATGTATTGCTGTGTACCTCTGTGGCACTTTTTTCCCCATAATTTTATTGAAAAACAAATAGCAATGAGACAGTTTCAAATCAAATCGGTAGGACAGTT
>NDGN011122172.1:0-10500 GCA_002564285.1 Tympanoctomys barrerae | reverse complement strand
TATATATATATATATATATATATATATATATATGATAAAGTCACAGCTAAAGTATATTTTCTATGTACATCTCAGTGAATATTTTGCCAGTTTCCAAATATGACAAATGAAAATATGACCATACATATTCACACTGAACTGAAATATAGGACTAGAGAAGAGGGGAAAATAGAGTTTTTAAAGATTAGAGACACCTTGTGGCTAATAGAAAGTCCTTAATACATTCTTACATGGAGAATTTAAACATAATTATTATAAAAATAAATTATATCCTTTTATTCTTGAGTCTTCATTAAAAGAACAAATATTATTTTTTTCTTTTTAAATACTGTGGCCTAATATCAGCACAAAAAATGAGAATGTGGATTTAGATGTTGTTAATACAATATGCCCAAAGAGAAAAAGTTTTATATTAAATCTCATAACAATCATTTCTATTTAAGAGGTCTATCAGATTGTTTAGAACTGTAAATCCACATATTTCCAAAATTCTTTCCTGTGTGAATTTATTATTAAAATTTTTATCATGCAGGAATGAAATTAAAATTTTAGTTGCCTTTATGTGATTGAAATATATGTGCATTGAAGGTTATTTATGTGTGTTATTTTAGGTAATACACTTGTGTTTCTATATGCTATAATAAACATGATAATGTACACATAACTACTTAGAAACATATTTCTCATATATAAATATATAATTTGTATTACATAGATATTTACTTTTAAATCTATAAATACCAAAATAATTCAGAGAATGTAAGACATCTATTACTAGTGTACATGAAAACAGTATTAAAGGGACATGAAGTCCTACAGAAGTGCAAAAGTACATAGGAAACACTTGAGGAATTTTTTTATTATTATTGTTTTTCATGCCACCCACATGCACATAAAGAAATTTTTTTCACACAGTTCTTTGACTAACAGATTGTTTATTTTCTGGTTTGAAATAATCCTGCAAATCATTCAAATTTAAATATATACTTATAGCATTTTATGTAAACTAAATTTTATGATGCAAATGTTTCTCTTTTATTTCATATTTATGTTGTGATAGAGATTTCTATGATTTCAAAATGAGGCTCAGTTATAGGAAAGACTAAAAAATAAAGAACAATAAATTCTCAACATTTTAATTTAATTAAAAATTTAAAATACTAAACTGAAATAGCAAGTACTTCTGAATTTTATAAATATATTAAATTACTTTTGAGTGAATGCAAAAGGGCAATATTTTATAAAATTTATTTTTTCTTGTTATGTGCTTTTCATTTCTCATAAAAGAAACCAGTATCCACAAAAAATGTACAGACAATCAGACCTACTTTCTCTAGGACATTTAAATCATCAGGCTATGAAACAGGAGGCTTAAATGCAAATATCCAATTTTAAGATTACAACAATACCTTTACATATGTATTACTTTTCTTATATCTTTTCCTTAAAGCTCTTGTTTATTTCCTTGTATGTTTCTTATTTTTCATCTTTCACTTTTTATTCCTATGGCTTGCATTAGGGCATTTTAATTCTTTAATGACATTTAAACAATACTTTTAACCTTTAAGTTTTAAGGTTTAGTTTATTAGCCCATCATTTTAGTTAAGTGTTCCATATATACCTCATTGTGATATTGTATACAAAAGCATTTCACCCACATCTTACCATATTATAACTAGTACATTTCAACTGATTATAATTGTATGTGACAGACACTTAACCCTTTATGATCTTAACATTTTGAATCATAAGAATATGACACTCATTTATTAAAATTATTCTGCTTATAACCTTAACTAAATACATAGCCATGATTCTTATTTATTCTAAGATATCAGCTGAAGTTATAGAAGAAAAGTTAGCATTGCATTCCACATGTTCACCTTGTGTTCTGTATAGCTGTCCAGATTGTATTAGAATTTGCTTATAATGATGTTATATGATGTCCTTGTTGTGATACCTGCATTTGTGGAGAACTTAATATTGATTTACTGTGTCTTTTGCCTATCTTTGAGCAGACTAGATAGCAATTACAGCTGTTGGTGGTATCTATTTTGTCTTTTAATAATTGTCATTTCTTGTTCTACTTAAGATTAAAATATGAAAATTGTATCATATGCACATCAACAGTGCATTAGCCAAGTTATCTGCAATATGTGAGAGACACCATCAATTTAACCACGGTTCTTTACATAGCCTTTCATTTATATTTATGAAAATTGCATACTACAATATAAAATTGAACAAGAAATACATTTGAAGGTGCATCTTCCAGACATCAAGTCCTCAGCAGAATCATTGCTATCTCCTTAAGAAATCACTGGGGTTTCTCAGTACCTGTTTACCTCTGCCAAATGCTGTCTATCTTCAGCCTGGAATTTCTATCAAACAGGGGCTGCTTTGTCAGTTTTTAATTCTTGCTTTAAGGAGTCATCCCTCATAGTTTTTGAACTCTCTCTACAATTCTCATTTCAATTCCCATTTCATACAGAAAATGATATTTTATACAAAGCATATTACTATTTTATTGAAGAGCAGATTTCAAATGAGTTTTTCCTACTTGCATAGTTCTACCAGGTGCAGATTTCTTCAAATTACTGTAAAGTGCTGTATCAAAACTGTCTCATTTGAAGTACAAATATGCTGTGTGAGGCAGAGAAATTGGGGAATGACATTATCTGAGCTCCTTTCACTAGGAAATTTATTGAACAGAATCTATCAGGATAATTTTTACAATAGTGGGGTAATAAAACTTATTTTTCAATTAATTTTTTGTTTCCCTTGGTCATTTATGTAAAAACTACAGAAAATAAATATCATATTGCAAAATGAAACTGAATAGATATTTTAATCCTTCTCACATATATAAACATATATTTCCCTACCAGCAGACTAAAACTAGCTGGTTCCTAGAGGTATTCACTTTAAGATTCACAATTGGCCTATTTTTCTGTGTTTGTTTGGAGACTTTAAAAGTGACTGTACAAGGAAAGAAATTCATCTGCAATCTCTAGTAGGGGTCTCCTTGTGAGACCATGTAGGACATTTGTGGGTGTTATTATTGTTGTTGTTGCAATCTAGCTAATAAAGGCTTTCTCTTACACAAGAGAATTTTGACAGGGTTGACTCCAGACAGCTTTCCAGCTGCGGTCTGGGGCCTTGCTGAACCTTCAAAATTTTCCCATTTGAGCTGCATCAAAGTGAAGGAAATTCAAGGATCACTAACGTCTCAGATGGTAGCACTTGCCCTAACAACGAAGGTTCAGGAATTCTTTGGAGCAGGCTGAGGTCATTTTTCTCCCCTTTTCTCCTAATGCTTTTCTCTATTAATCAGAGCTCAGAGCTCAGATTGGTCTTCAACTTCCTCCCAATCCTTGCTAAGCCTGTCATTTCTAGCTATTATTTACTTTAATGGACTTTGGCTGATCCCTTATGAAGCTTTGGATCTGAGAATAATAAGGCTGGAGAGTAACGGGCATAGACATGGGTGTGGGTTTGCCTGCAGATTAACCGTGGCAGATGGGCTTTATTGCGGTTTCCTGTGTACTGAGTGTTGATTGAGAGGGTATAATGAGAGAGGTGGTGTCTACACAATGGTCACAGCCACTTCATTGCACTTTGCGTCTAAACAACCCCATTTTTCTAAATCTTTGGGTTGTGAAATTTTAGGAAGTCAGAGCACAAGAACAAGTACAAAAACAACTGTAAATAACCATGAATGTTAATCCAACACTAATTGGTCCCTTCTTTCAATATGAGTCTATTTTGCTCAGTTTTTAAAATTCTGGGTAATTTAATGGCAAAGATAGTTAAACAAAATGTTCATGAATTACGTAGCTTGGATGAAACAGTGAACAACATGTATTTTCTGTGAGTTTTTTGTTTGCTCCAGGTTTTCTGATTTGTTTGTTTGTTTTTGTTGTTGTCATTTGTTCATGTGCTCTGCTGGCACAGACAGCAAATGCTTACATTGCAATTATTTGCATATGCTTTGGGAATGATCATGTTGGAGATAGTTTTCTGAGGTATTTATCAATTAAAGAATAATCTTAAAAATGCAATTTCAGAACAACTGTCTTATCCTAAATATAAAACTTTGCACTGTTCTTTATTCTCTGCATTCGATGTAAGTTCCTGTTCAATGGCTTCGCACCATGCAATTAAACCAGTTTTGTATAGGTACTAGCTAAAGGTCTTTTACACATTCCTCATTTTTAAGATTTTACTTAATTCTTCCCTTTCACCAATGGATTAAATCACAACTATTGATTTCCCCCCCTTTGGGGCCTTACCCATCTGTTTTAATGCTTTTATCCTACACCCCTTGGTCTCAGAGGGCTGTTCTGAAAATGTACTGCCAAAACCTGGAGAAGACTCGAGGTCAAGTTTGTGTACAAGAGTTTAAATTTTTAGTGACAGTCCTCTCTCACGGCCGCCTGAAAGTTTCCACACAGCGCTGCACAAGCGAGCACCACCAATTATCCTCTTTCTTTGAAAACCATTATCAAGTTTTTCAAAACTTCTTTCATTTCACTGTTGTCATTCAGTGAAAAGGAAACTAACCACCATGTCAAGACAACTCAGCTGCCTAGCAACACAGGGCCACATTTTAATTCTGACTTGCTTCTGGTCTTGACTAATAGAAAGTGACTATGTTAAGCCAGTCACAAGAGTTGTTTGTCACTTCTGAAATGCAAACAAAACTATATTGTTTTCCAAAGTATTGGGTGTGATTGATGTAAAGATTTACAGTAACATCATTCATTTTCCCTTGTGTTTTAGTAGGATTGATGTCATATCTTTTCATGCTTTATTAAATGCCTTAAAAGAGCTCAAAAAACATGATGCTTTTTGTCCGTTAAGGAGTCTAAAAAGGGTTTTTCTTTCCAGTGAACTAGGCTTCAACAACTTGTGAAGTTTAATGAATCTATTCAACTAGTGTCAGCCACATCAATAAATAATTTAATAAGAAGCCATCATCCATGAAGGAGAAATCAGTTCAAACAATTACACAGGAACAGACCAGACCAAGGTCAACATGTGAGGTGGGTGGACGATAAGTTAAGCTTTTGAGTCGTAAGTCTCAAAGTTCAAGTTGTATAATGTTCCCACACTCCCAAGTTCTTGTTTCTGAAAAGCTGTAGGCTGCTATGAGTATGATTTCAATTTTAGTCTTCACAACCATGTATGTTGAGATGTCTGGAGTAAAAGCACAGCATAGCTAAATCTCAAAAATTGAAATAAAATTGCTATTCAAATTGAGGAACTGTAGCGGTAACTAAAAGTAATTCTACTGAAACTCAGTAGGACACAATTTATGCAGTAGGAAGGTATTGCTATTATGCTTTAAATGCTTTCTATAAGTGCTCTTTCTGCTATTTAGTATAAACATATAGCTCAGCTTTATTTCTAAGTATATTAAAATGTAACAATTAATATGATTTGAATATACATAATTTCTTCAAAGTAATTTTCTTTTTCTAAGTAATATAAGATGGGAATATTAAAAAATATAAGTATGAGTTATAATCATGTGACATAATCATATGATATAAGAAATACTACTGCAGTGCTAATTATCAAATAAGGTAGTTATTAAACACACTAGTTTAGAAAGGTTAGGATCACACAAAAAGTTGTTAGATGTCAAAATCATAGAGAGGAAGTAGAAATTCTCAATTTCTTTCCTGTGAAACTGTATTCATACTATAAATTTCAATCTATTTGTGAGAAGAGTAAAATAAATCAGTGTTTTGTGCATTACAACGTGATAGATGCCTATTTGAATATGAATAAAATGTTGCATATGGCAAATAACAACTGAGATTAATAGAGGAGTTTATATTGCAATTACATAGAAATCTTAAATCACATTATTGAAGCTTAAAAGACTTCAATCACAAGCAACATTACGTCTAATCAACCTCTGTCAGAATTTAATATGAACTCAAAAGATGGTAGTTGTAGTTGAGACACGACTGGCTTTAGTTCTATTTTAGAAGAATATTCTTGAAATAAGTATACAGCGGTAGTTCTGTGCCATGCTAAAATACACATGGTTTACAACAAAAGATCTCTGGTCAGAACCCCATTCCACTCTTCAAACATGGGCATGTTTCTTGCCCTTCTGGAACTGTCATTTTCCTTCTGTCAATGACAGTGGTAACTTATTCTTCATGGGTTATTGGGATGGTGAGGATACGTGGCTACTACAAAACTACTCAGTATTAAAGATGAATAGTGGCAGTGGTAGATAGTATGTTGTCTAACAAACTAGATTCTCAAATTATCTGTCCTGCTTTAAATTTGACTCACTGCTTCTGGGACCTTGGGTAAATAACTTGGATTTTCTGACCATCAGCAATATCATTTATAAAGGGAACTTAATTATTACAATACTTTTACCATACAATAATTATGGACATTGAATAAAACATCTATTTATAGAACACTTATAACTTATCCATAATCGTAAGTCCTTAATTAAGTTATTTGTTCATGTTATAATTATGTTTGAATTAATATTCTCTTTCCTCAGATATTAAAAATGTTTTCATTCCTCACATATTTTGGTGATAAATTATAATTTAAGGCTTTATTCCAGAGTTCTAGGGCTACTTAAACCAAGTCTGTTCCACAACAAGAGGAATTGAAAATAAAAGGAAACTTTTTAAAACTTATTCTATTCATATTTAGCAAATACTGTCCTGAATTAGATCACTCATCTTGTAGTAGGTTGACAAATGTCATAGTACTCCAGTCTCAAGCCAAAGATGCCATGTCAACTAAATCTGACGATTTTATACAATGAACCATATATTATCAGTAATATCAGGAGACAGTAGTAGAGACAAGATATGATATTTTGAGGCCCATATCTGTTTTATTCTAATGTTTTAGCAGAAGAACATATTCAGGAACCAAAATGAGTACATTTACATGCTCTCTTTGCTTACATGGATTTCTTCATTATCAAGTTAGTTAGAAAAAACATCCTAAACTTATATTTTGGAAGAATGTGGTGTACCAGAAATCATACTCAGGACCACACTTGGCAGACAGACCTACATTTAGATTGTGCACCCATATCCAACCTTCTAGATTCTCTTAAATGCTCAGGGGCTGCGTAAGTTAGCCTCTTGGAATGGAATGGAGTGTCTGAGTGGCTGTAGTTTCATTGAATTAAATTTGATTTCCTTATTTCACCCAAGTCAACAATGTGCTCTCTCATACTTCATCCATATACATTTGCTGCTTCCATAGGTGTCTGGACCCTAGAGTCATTTCAGATTTTTAGCATAATGATTCAAATAAGAAATTATAAATTCATTAGCCAAACCAACCTTACCCACAACACTCTGTATCTGATACATCTTATAATTACTGGTTCTCCAGTTTCTTCATAAGAATTTTGGTATAGCCTCTTGTGAAAAATATTAAAGACAAGGTGTCTCTAGGCTTGAAAGAACTTTAGTTTTTCTCTGACACTGTATACAGTTTCCTCTTGGCTGGACAGAGAAGACACTAAGTCTCTTTTAAGGAGTTTCAGTAGGCGCTGAACAACCCCTGAGAGGACTTGTGGCTTTTTTCCTAGATGTTGAGACAACTTGTCCAGGTTAATGCCATGACCACAATACCTTGTGATGATGTTTTCTTTCTGTTTCTCTGACCAAATCATCAGATGTCTATGCCATATACTTGGCTCCAACATCATCTGAAGTTGACTAGAGGTTCTTAGGGATTCTAACTGATGGATTCTCTGCTTTAGTGATGTTTGTCTCAAAATTTTATCCTGTACAAAGTGCATGTGTGTTCTGTAAAATTGAATGAATTTCCCTTATAGTTTCGTGATCGTTTTAGGCTAATCTATGATTATAGATATGAAAAAACAAATATTTTTATGACATTTAAGTCATGTTTTCATGCTTTTTTGACTTTTACTCAGTTGATAATAAATTGCTCATTTTTATAAAGAATTAAAAATAGGCAATGGAGACATAAATGCACTCAAGTTCCAGTTGCTCTTCATATGAGAATCATCATATTCCATTTGCAGACAGATCAGTTAAATAAAATGATAGTTAAATAGCTAACAAACTAAATGCCTAAATAGAAAAGTAACAGTAAACTAGAGGTTTGTAACTGAAATTTATACTGCCATCAATAAAGAAGCACATTTACCTTTGATTATTTTATGAATAGTAGTCTCAAGTAGGTATAGTCAAGTGAAATCTGGCTTCTTACAGCTTAAGAATTTATTTATTTATTTATTTATTTATTTAATGCCTGCCACCAGAGATTATAACATCTCCCTTATTTACACAGGGTCCTAAATATAAAAGCAAGTACTGTACTCTGACTTATACAACTTATTAAAAAACTTGTTATTTAAAGGTATATATTCTGGTCATATCTGAACATATATTTATATGATGCTATTTATAATTTAACTAAAATAAATATATTTTAATGACTGTTTGTTTGCTATGCTTATCTATAAGTATTCTCATTCAAACATAATTAATGCTATTTACCAAGAACCGTAAAATAAATATTTAAGAAAGATTCTCATATAAAATACTAAATTTTCACATGATATATAGCTATCTATTTTTACTGCTTTATTCATTTCTTGTGACAAGATATTGTCCTCAAAGAAACATCTGGTTATCACCGAAATACTGTAAAAATTTTCAGTAACATTCTAAATCCACAGAAATTATTCTTTTATATGTATGTCTATTGAACTGCATCATCAGAATGTTCAATCACATTTGTCCTGACAGATACCACCACAGAAAGTAATTTTGATATATGAAAAAATGTAAGAAAATGCTTCAGCATCTAGTCAACACTTTGGATAGTGCTTTCAAATATGGCATAATGGGATCTAGTTAACTTCTGTCAGATGGAAAAATACTAAAATACATGAAAATTATTTGCAAGCAATATAATTATTATGGATAAAGACCTTTTTGTACACAAATAAATAGCTCTGTAGGTTCACAGACTCCAGATTTGGAAGGAGTTAGGGAACCATGTAGAGCAACTAAGCAGACAAGGGGAAGATAGCTCTCTGAATCATCCCACCGCCCAGTGGGTTGCTCTTTAGTTCTAATGAATACAGAGATTTGTCTTTCTTTTCTTTTCATTTCTTCTCAGAAAATGAAAAACAGTATAAACAATTAGAAGCAATACAGAATTTCACTAAACAAAATGATAGGAATTCAACAATGGTGATTATATTGCCTACTGTTGCCTTCATATTCTGTTGTTCAGATTACCAGATATAAGCATGCACAATTTTTTGAAAAGAGGAAAAATGATTTAAGCCTTAGTTGTCCCTTTAAGACAGTCTGTTTCATTTGACTGTTTCAGTTCTATTGTGAGATGAACCAAAGTTATCTGTTTCCTGTTTCCTTAGTCTGTTTTCAAAATTGTTTTCTTGTAAGGCCAGTAAGTAAGAAAGGATTGCAGAGCCCTTGAGCACAGCAACGAGTTCAAGCAGCTAACGTGGTGTTTCACTCACAACATGTGACCAGTAGGTGCAAGTGAATCTCAGTACATGAACTGGGCTCTTCAGTTTGTAGGATTCATTTGTCTGGAGGTAATTATAAGAGTATCATTTGTCTTGACCAGAGAAGAGTGCTGTTAATGGATGGAAAAGATGACAATCACATAGAATATCAAATTTTGCCTCTTTTCTTCCTACCACCATCTAACTGCATGTCTTCGCTCCTACACATACATTGGGCCAGCAAGGTCACACCCCTTGCTATATGGGGAACTCACATATAATTTTGGTCCATTTACAGTAAAGGAGATGAAAAGCAGTAAAAAAACATAAACCCATTCCATTTTCTTAAAGTGACACAAAGATACTGAAGCTATAAGAGTTGTCTGAACAAGGCATTTGTGCAGGACATTTTTACCTCCTAGTTTTCCTTATCTTCTCATCAAGGTGTCTGGTATAATTATTTTAATGAATATTTCCAAGATGCTGACTGTCAAGCATTTATCAAGTACTGGAAAGGAAAACTGAATAAAATGTTAATCACCACATTGAGGATTCTCATGAGTTATTGGGATGAAGAACATGAAAACATCTTTTCAGTGACGGAGCTTCAGATAGAGATCACACACTGGGCTATAAAAAGAAACAAATTTTCTGTAAGACGTGTGGCTAAAGGAAGGACTCACAGACAGCTGAATCTTTGGTGGAGCTACCTGAGTTCAGCTTCCCATCTCAACAACCCCCCAGAAATCTTGCTGGCCCTTAAAAACATGCTGGAGGAATGACAAGTGATCTGTATGTTTGAGGCATGAAACACAAGTGAAGGATGAGCAGGAATGACAGGAGATTTGATTATTTTGGGAAGATAGTTTAGGATTATTGCAACAGGAGGATTTTTCTTAGCAGAAAGACATCATGAGACAACCATTCTACATAAAAGATTGAGACAATCAAAGGTCCTGTTGAATTTTCTCTGCATGAATATC
>NDGN011122160.1:0-10429 GCA_002564285.1 Tympanoctomys barrerae | reverse complement strand
ATTCTAAGGCTTACTCCACAGAACTGTTCTTGTGAGTAACTGAGGAAATGTGTACACAGCAGCAGCGGGGAAACAGCAAGCGTGCACCGCGCTTCCAGACGAAGAGGAAAACAAGCACATAAAGTCAGACGACTTCACCTCACCTTTCAGGTAGACACCTCAAAGTTCATAAAGCTTAGCAAGCTGCCCAGAGTGGCAAGGACAGCCTGCATCCTGCCTCCCGCATCAGTGAGCTGTGTCGCTCAAGCTAAGGAGTCTGACCTCCTCCTGATCCGAATATGCCTCCTGCAGAGAAGGGCAGGGCTTCCTTACTCAGACCCTCCACGACTTGGACATAGGAAAGTGTCCTCAAGATTGCAAAGGACAGCAGGAGGTACCTGTCCCATTTCTCCTGTCCCCATAATGAAACCAACATGTTTTCCCCCTTCTAAGGTACTCTCCTTCCCCAGTTAAAGTTTTGTTTTTCTCTTGTTTTTGGTTTTGGTGCCAGGGATAGAACTCAGACCTTGCACTTGCCAGGCAGGCGCCTAAGCCACTGAGCTATGTCCCTGGCCCACCCCAGCCCACTCCCATTAGTAAAAATTCAAAGAACAGAACATAGTCTTTGTTAGGAATCAAGGGTGAACGGGAATAAACAGCAGAGCTTCCTAAACTCTTAGTTCCTTGACTTTGTCACTGATTTTACAAGACAACCAGCTGAACAGGAAGTTATAATCCCTTAAGAGCTCCCTGTAGACGCACCCCTGATGCCTGGGCTCTTCGTTAACAATTCTGTAAATTGGTTCCTGAGATCCGAGGGATGTTTTGTCTAGCCTGAAAGGGTTGAAGCCCACTCCGCCCCTCACTTGGGCCCCTGCAGGTGCGGGCGTGGCCTGCACAGGCCAGATGGCCCACGCGTCCCCCACGGGCTGTGCAATGCTGCTGTTTTCTGAACGTGCATCCGAGGGAGAACTGCAGTGCTGAACTTTGCACGTGCAGATCAGCTACTTCTTTTCCTTTCCTTATTTCCTCTTATCTTTCCACATACATGAGACCATTTCTGTTTGTTTGTTGCCCTTAAAGACTCCCACACCGTCTCCTTGGGGAGGACCTTTGAGGGCTGCCTCCATGCGCATGCAGGACTGCTGGCTTCTTGCACTTACAGCTCAGGGACGGGTGCCTCAGCCAGTGATGGGCTGGCTGGCTGCCCAAATGGCGGCTTCCTTTCCTCAGGCCAGGGTCACTGCTCCACTTACCTGCAGCTCTGAGCACAGCTGAGACAGTGTTTCTTCAACAGCAAGAGCCTCTAGGAGGAAGAAAACAGCAGACCATTAAAAAGGATGTATGCCCAAATGCCACAGCTGCTAATGGAAAGCAAAAGCCTAAGTTCCAGTCAACACTGAAATCACAGAGACAGACCCGGCTTCTGAAGACTTTCCTCATAGTGTTGCAAGCTCACTGAGAGAACAAATTGGAAACCACAGACAGAGCACCAGGGGACCGGCCAGCAGCATCTCATGATGAAAGCAAGCAGATGCCTCCAATTTGTGCAGCATGCTGTGTGTGGTCCAATTGGACTCCAGATGTATTTGTGCTCTTTCACTTACTCACATACATACACACACACACGTGCACACACACACGCATGCGCACACACCTGTGCGATGGAGCAGGGGCATAGATTCGTAACTGCATCTTGGATCAGAGAAGTACAGAGGCCTGCTGTCGTCTCCACGTTCCATGGTATGAATGAACAGTGTAATCTTCATGCCACCAACAGCCCGTTGTGGTTTCCCCAGCAATTGTGATTTGAGGCTCAGAGCTGGGGCTGTGCTTGAACTCTCCCCTAGTGCCAGGATGCCAAAGTGAGCTATTCGCCCATGGCTGCACTATGGGTTTGAACGGAAGCATTCCTGCCAGGTGAGTGTGCGTGGTCCCTCCCCACAAGGGCATTGTGCAGCACCCCCTGAGCACACACTTCACCCAACTGCTGATCTCTGCTCTGTGAACCCTGGAGGTGAGGCATACTAGAAAGTCATGTGGTTCATATCCTCAGGGTCTAACACAATGCTAAGTACTCAGTAAAAATGGTCAAACTATGATGAATGCATGAAGAAACTTGATTCTCAGTGGCAAAGAAAAGTATTATATCAGGAAGTGAACTGATATGGGACAACATCCAGTTCTCTCCAAACTAGTAACCCACTCTGATTTTGTGCCTATATCTACAACACGCAGAATATTAATAGCTAAAACAGGCCAGAGATTGCCTCCCTCAGAGAGGAGTGCTGCAACCAGGATTCCTTCAGGGGTTCACAGCTGATGCAGCTAGATGCCCAGAGGCTCCAGAATCTAATGCCAACACTGCAGCATGGCACCTACTCCTTTACTCCATGTGCCTGGAAAAGTTGCACAGAGGGGCTGAGGTGACCTTGCTCTCAGAAGCCAAGCCTGATGGGGAAGTAGATCATGCAAACCTGTCATTATTATATATGT
Organism: Tympanoctomys barrerae; assembly: GCA_002564285.1. Classification (NCBI taxonomy): domain Eukaryota; kingdom Metazoa; phylum Chordata; class Mammalia; order Rodentia; family Octodontidae; genus Tympanoctomys; species Tympanoctomys barrerae. The sequence continues at coordinate 7,954 of NDGN011122160.1, read as the reverse complement.
GCATGGCAATGATGGGCAGGTGGAGAATACTGCCGAAGTCATGGTCTCCTCAGCAGCTGATGTGTAGGGGGGTGAATGGGGATCTCATGGTATCAAGGAGCATTCTGACATTGAAGTAGGCACTATCATCTCTGAATTCACACAGGCTCTGGTCTAGAAAGCTTTAAGCAGAAATACAATGCATCACCTGTTGAGACTGAAGGTTGTAAGTCAGAGGGCCAGCCCCAGGGATTCTGCGGACCATCTCTGAATCCCTGTCGTGTTTCTGCCACAAATTTCTGCGTGACCTTGAGCAGTCATTCTACATTTCTATGCCTCATAGTGATCATCTGTCAGTCAGGAGGGATATAGGTGGGATATAGCTCAGAGGACTAAGTGACTGCTTAGGCAAGTGCGGGGGCCAGGATTTGATTCCTGGCACCACGTGCCATGCAGGCCCTGCCCCCAGGGGCACTAAGCCAGCTACTAGTCTGGGCATGGTGGTGTGCACCTGTAATCCCAGCACAAGGCAGGCTGAAAACAGAAGGATCACTATGAGTCCAAGCTACATAGAGAGACTTTGCACACACACACACACACACACACACACACACACGCACATGTACACACACACATGCACACACACACAAATGCACAAAAAAAAGGATGGATAGAGGCTAATCATCTCTGTTCTATCTGACCTTTGAGAAATCCATGTCAGGAATCAGTTTGTTCCCAGATAGCTAAATATAATGGATAATAAGAAGTTTCTATAGTCTTTCATATTTTACATATGGGTATGAAGTGTGACTGAAATTATAGAGGATGCCGCTGCTGAGCGGTTTCCAAAAGAAAGGCAGGCTTACAAGAACAGTGCTGTATTCCACCAGATCTGGCACTGTGGAACACCTAGCCCCTCCCCAAAGCTAAAATAACCATGGGCGGTAAATGTTTTTAATGGATTCAGCACATCAAGGAAGCAACGCCAGACCAACTAAAGACACCCATGAAAGAAGACTTCCAGAACTCCTTCAGAACATCACGAGAATGACGGCATCAGTGTGTCCAAGGTAAGGGAGAGACTGTTTTGAAGGAGATCAGTGGCATTGTGTCTTTTATTGTAAGTGGTTTTTATTTGTTGTTATTTTTTTTTAATGTATTTGGTAGGTAGAGGTTCTTGTCATGCAGCTTGGACTTGCAGTGATCCTCCTGTTTTGGAGCCTCCCCAGCACTGGGATTACAGGTGTGTGCCTGGTCTTGGTGGCCACTCAGTGATCCCAGGGTGGGGCCAGCGGAGCATGTGGTATTGGGGCTCGAACCCGGGCCCTTGCACTTGTCAGGCAGGCGCTTAGACCACTGAGCTATCTCCACGGTCTGTAAGTAGTTTTTAAAAATTAAACTTTTACCATATTTCCCAATCACATCTTACAATGTAAGCGTGCATACAGTTCTTCATTGTGGATGTTATCCTTTTATTAGGGTTATCTTATGCTCACGTAAATTGCAATCCTGTGCTGATAGCCTAAGAAGAGAAGGTAACCTTAGGACTTTCCTGTAGCAGTCTGTGAACATTCAGTGGCTGAATGGATATGTGGATGAACGTGCCTTGAGCACTTGTATATTTCTTGACTATATTTGAACTTCCAATGTTTTCTCCTGCTGGAATGAGATAGATAGTGATCTATCTGCATGAACAGCAAGGTGTGCATGACGGTGCTTGCCAAGCATACCAGTATTCCCTGTTTCCCACTCTACCATGGGAGAGTCAACTCCTGGGGGGTGCCTCTCCGCTTCTCTCCTTACCCAGGTCCATGTGGGGCAGCTCCGGGACGTCCCTCATGATGATCAGGAAGTAGAGGCGGAGTCCCTGGTAGGCTTGGAGGAGCAGGAGGCACAGGTCGCGGTGCCACTTGTGTGCATGCTGTATGCAGTTCTCTGAGGGGACGTAGAAGCTTCCCTGAAGGAATGAGACAGAAACGAAGCTGAGGACCGTGACGCCTATCACAGGCCCTCCACGGATCCTGTAGTCCACGTGTCCGTGTCAATAGCCCCAAGATGTGTGCAGGCCCTGGAAAGCAAGAGTGCTCCTTAGAAAAGCTGACGAGAGTTGAAGATTCCATAAAAAGAAAGGTCTGAGTTAGAGCTCTTCTTTATGCCCCTCTCCATGTGGGAAAAGACTGAAATCTTCCAAGTCTTTTTTTTTTTTTAAATCAAGTTCAAATTAAGATAGTAACAATAACAGTATTGACAGTAGTAATTCTAACAAAAGATGAGGGTATTGATGGTGTAGATGGTCCCCTGGCCATGGTGGTTTGTGACTGTGTCACCCTCATGTACAAGGTCCTTTTCCAACAACTTCCAGGAACATGTTAAGAAGTGGTGACAAGGGATATGGGCTGCTTCTCATTGGTAGATTGGGGACTTATGATTGTCCCTGGAGCATGTGGGGAAGGGGGAGATAGTGCTGAAAAAGACAAACCTTACTTTGCACAGCAGTGAGCAGCCTGAGGTTGAGTAAAGCATGTTGGAGAAGTGCCTCTTAGGAGCCCTAGATGCATGCGTGGAGAACGAGAGTGCTCCCTGCATGCTGTTTCATTGGTTGCTGCAGGAAAAATTAATCTGACAGAATTACAACATGACTTGGTCATCTAAGAAAGAACACAAATTCTGCAATGGATTTATTTGTATAAGGAGAATGAGACAATTTTTTGAATTTTCTTGCCAAGCTCAGAAGAAGGATATCCTGGGCAATTGCAAGGGAGGTTTATCCTGAGAATAGAGAAATAAAAGCCAGGGAGAGGGCTCGGACAATGGACAATGAGGGGTAAGGCAGAGTATGCTGGACAGTTCGGTGGCACTAGAATCTGCCGATTTATCTACTCTCCACACAGTCATGAAGTGGGGAAGTAATGGCTTACCACTTCCTGGGTTCTTTCCCTGTCCTGCTGGAAACTCCACCGGGAAGCCTCGTGTTTCACCTGGTCTCTGTTCTAGGTACCATCTAGGGGGGTGAGCAGGTCTAAGGGAAGAGAACAAACACCTGCACTTCTCCCAGTGGGGTTGTGAGGCAGACATTGATGACACTCACGCCAGCCACCGCATCTTCAAGATTGGTCACATGGGATGCAAGATGCTGCCAACAGGAGACCTGCATGCAAGGCTCAGGTCTGTGTTTGCTGAACCCTGAGGCCATCGTAGATAATCTTTCCAGGAAAGAGAGTGAGCTGTATGCTCAGCCACTCAGTCCTGGCGCCACGAAGAAAGGCTTTCAGACCCCAAGTCCTCTAGACGGACCCTCTGTAGCAACTGCAACTCTGCAAGGCCTCACTGCCTTAGCTCTAAAGTGGTTCCTTGATTATAAAGTTTCCAGATCTCTTCTGATTTGAACCTGAGAGAGTTTTGACAAGGGTTGAAATCAAAGACTTTCTCATTTCATAATCAGAAAATTTATCCCACTGGAATGCCTGGGTACACCTGGCATTCAGGGTAATCCATATATTTCTGTCTTTCATCCTTCCTATTGTATTAACATCAAACACAGAGAAGCCACTGCAGTTGTAGAAAGACCAGCAGAGCTTTCACACAACAGGGAGCATATCCAACTTCCCATGGCCTGTGGAGCAAAAAAGAAAGCCTTGCTCATGAATCACCCAGCTAGTTCAATTACACTGGATCACATCTGACCTTTAACTAGCACCAGAAAGGGCAGACACTCCAATTTTGTGTTTTAAAATGGAACATAAATTTAGAAAGACAAAAATCCCAATATTACCAAGATGAACAAATACAGAGAGCCCTATTGCTCAGAATCCAATAATTTCTTACAGGTCCTCCAAGGATTCCCCACTCATGCATGCATAAGCATAGGTGCAAGTATGTTAACCTACTGCCTGTGGGCATATTCTAAAAACATACATAGGCATGACTGTAAGCATGACCTCTACATTCCCTGCTCTGTCGTTTATCATGTAACATGCCCTGGAGCTGTTTTCTGTGCAAAATAAAGAGTTAGTACAAGTAGCTGCAGTTTCTGCTCCATTGATCAAAATAGTATGGCTCTAGCGTGGAATGACTGGGATAAGCACACTCTGCTTGTCAGCAGGAGAAAGGAGTCCCGGAGCCCAGGTGCTGAAGCAAGGGGCCCTTGCTCAGTACACCACAAGCGCCTCTGAGAACTGCCTGGTAGACAACAGATGCTTGGCAAATGTTTGCTTGCTTTGACAGAAGCACTAATTTAAGCCCTGTGGTGTCTCCATTAGCCATGACTAAGCAGAAAGGAGGGCAGAGGATGAATTATAAAGGCACTGAATGCAGAGCTCTCATGTCCCCATTTTGTCTGCCTGGGGCAACCCTTAGAAGCCCTTTTAATGCCCTGCTTCCTGCTCATAACTCGGTGTTTTGTCACGACAGCCTTGTTTGGAAAGTGGCTAAGGACGCAGCAAGGAGGGCAAGGAAGCTGTGAAGTGTGTCATGAAGTTTCGAGCTGGACCTGAATATTGCACATATTTTTCAGAAGAGACATGAAGAAGACTCTGGGGAGTCTTCAGAAGGCTGATTGCATTGGATTGTTGGAATAATAAGTCTGCACACTAATTCAAAGAGAAATCTTGAAAATGTTGACCATTATTTTTAAAAAGACTCTTCATTTGCTATAAATCACTCAACGACGGCATGACTTTCTGAAAGCAAGTAATATGCTGCAGGAAATTCCATTAGACAGCCCTCCAGGCCTGCAGAGCTCAGACAGAAGGGCAAAGGCAGTGGGCCTCCCTTAGAAGTGCAGGCAGCAGACCCACAGACCTTGAGTGGCCTTCCTAGCACACAGCGAGCACATTTTAGCAATCCATTTTTCAGAGCCTGCAACACAACCCCCCCATTGGAAGAACAGGCTGCAGGCAGGCAGGCACACCCACAGCTCAGTGAGAGCTGCACAAGGCCAGGCTCCTGGCCTGCGCCCGTCCTCCTTAGGTGCACAGGAGAGGGTTCTCTCCTTTTCTGGGGCTGAATTAAGCCCAGTGTAAAGGGACCTACTAGGTACCATTGGAGTCAAATATAGAGCCCGGAGCACGGGCCACATGACAGACACACTTTGTTTTGAGGCAAACTCCAGTTTAAATCCCAGTTTTGCTGGTTCTGCCCCTGCCACCTTGGGTGGGTTTCCTCCTCACATTTCACCGCAGGGACATCACAGTCATGATATCAGAAGGAATAAGTGAAGCTATCCAGTGAAGCACTGCCTGATGTCCTGCACCTGTGGCAGTGCATGCAGGAAGGGACTGGTGGGCACACGGGACACATCCCTTGGGGGCTTCTCTCAGCAAGCCTACTGCTGGTGCAGCTAAAGAATCAGCAATGATCCGTGTCACTGAACCCAAGCACCTGTTTTAACTCACTCCACATCCCTGATGAGCACTATAGGGATGCAACTGAGTTTGCACAGAGAACCTGAAGTCAAATTGGTCTGTACCCAGCTCGTGCATTGTCTCCTTTTCATCTGTGACTGAGCTAGTTCCTTCATAGAGAACTCTTTTATTTTATTTATATTTTTATTTTTATGTTTTGTACTGGGGGACTGAACTCAGGACCTTATGCTTGCCAGGCATACGCTTGTGCTGCTGAGCTACGTCCCCAGCCCCAGTTCCTTAACATAGAAAGTTCTGGTTCCCTAGCACAGAAACTGAACTAACAATAATGTGAAAGTGCTGAGAAGGCTGCCTGGTATAATGCTAAGTATTCATTAGGTGATAATTAAGAAGTTTGGCATTTGATTGCATTTATTACCTGCTAGAGTATTTGAAAATCAGACAGAGCTGAGCTTGTTAGGAACATTTATCTCTGTGTGCATGTGTTATGGTTTGTCTATAGGTGTCCCCCTATAGGCTCAGGTAGTCTCGGGGTGGCTTCTGGAGTTCGTGATTGATTATTGTGGGTGTGGATACTGCACCTGCCCTGGGGCAGGTAATCTGCATTACAATGTAAGGAGGGAAGAGAAGCTCCCTGCTTGAGCTGCTGCTACCCCTCCCTTTCGTTCTCTTGCTCTTTGCAGGTACCATGAAAGGCTGCTTTCTGCCATGTGCTGCCTGCCTTGGAGCCAGCTGAGTATGGACTGAAACCTCCAGGAACTGTGAGCTAACTAAACCTTTTCCTTCCTTCATTTTGGGTGTCAGTTATTTGTCCCAGCAATGAGAGTAACTGAGATAGCACGCCTTTCAAATCTAAACCTAATTCCTGCTCTGGGCTCCAGATTTTGAATGCTTCCCTTCTGATTGAAAAGCTGGCCTCATTCTCATAAAGCCACCTCTAAGGAGCTTATTGTGTCCCCACTTATCTGACCTTTCTCTTCCATCTGATCTTCTTTAATGGACCCCCCTTTGTCATCACCCGGGAAAGCCAAGGAACCTTCCAGGGCTCCAGACTTCATTCTCACTTCCACAATGACGATGTCACCTCTGGAACTGTCTCCTTTCTGTCCTCCTTTCACGTGTCTAGATGGCTCAGTAGCATTACTAAATCATATTGCCTGTGGGTCTCCCAGTTCTGCTCACATCTTCTTCTGGAACTTCCCGCTGTGCAGGTAGCCTGCCTCATCACCACTCCTAACATCCAGGTTCCTTGCTTGGCATTTAAGGCCTTTGCATCTTATACTCTGACCATCCTTCCCCACTCAAATGCTGCTTCTGTTTCCCCACAGGGTTCCAGATGCCTTTATCTGGTGCAGTTCTGTTTAACTGCTGCTTATAGGTCCTTTGACCAGACTATTTGATCTAACACCAAGGTACCACTGAGGCTGAGGACAGATGGCACCTTCTCAGCGAGCTTGTCCAAGCTGTGGCTGCTCTCTGATGGCCGTACGTGACTTACAAGATGAGTTATATCTGTGTCTCTGTCTCCAGGCTTCCCGTACACATTCAGGGCTGACATGGTGACTGCTTGTCTTGGAACATGACATTCCCAGCACACAGTGTTACTGAATACAGAATACAAACAAAACTAACCTGCTCTGCAGGGACACGCAGCTCAAAAGCATGCAGACTTGGGAATGGACGCCCAGCATTCTCACCATCAGTTCATGCCACCTGATAGAACAGTCATACATGTACAACACACGGTTCAAGCCCGCTGGAAAGTGCTAACATTCAACTCACCCTTATCTTTTCCTGCTTTAGAGCCATGGGAAGGGATGACGAGATAGCTCAGTAGACTAAGCACCTGCTTAGGCAAGCACAGGGACCAGGGTTCGGTCCCTAGTACTCTATGCCATGCTGGCCCATCCTCCTGGCACATTGAACTTGTGATTGAGTCCAGGCATGGTGGTGCATGCCTGTAATCCCAGTGCCGGGGAGACTGAAAGCAGGAAGATCACTATGAGTCTAAGCTGCACAGTGAGACCCTGTACCAAATGCATTAAAAAAAAATAAATAAAATAAAAAGCGGGACCTTCATATACTTTGCAGATTTGGGTTAGGATTTTGTAAATGCCCCCAAATCATGCTATAAATATTTATACCTAAACATATTACTTGTTTATATTTCATGGAATATGTGTGCAATTTAGCTTTTTCCTTGGCATGTAATGAACACTGATAGTTTTTAAACACAAACACACCTATAAATGCAAGACTTTTTGTTGACAAATACTACTATATTTTTGTTATAACTATGAAAGAATGTAAAATGGAACAAGATATTAATATTCAAGGAATTTATCTGAAAAAGAAATGTAAGCTCCATCAGGCTCAGAATCCAGAAAGCTGTGAATAGCAGCTTTGGCCCATTCAACGGTGTGTCTGCTATGTGCTTCGGACTATTTTTAGGTCCCTGTGTTCCTGTTCTTGGTAATTCAGGATGCTTCATAATATTATCTCATTTGTGCTGATAATAAATAATTATCAGGCTGAGATATAGTTCAGTGGCATAAGCACCTGCCTTGCAAGTATAAGGTTCTGAGTTCAATCCCCAGTACTGAAAAAAAAAA
>NDGN011122089.1:0-11559 GCA_002564285.1 Tympanoctomys barrerae | reverse complement strand
ATATATATATATATATATAACTAAAGTTTCCTTTTAAAATAGTTTTACTATAGCATTAAAAAAACACATGAGTGCAAAACTTAATAGTTACATAAGAAATGTTTTATATCTGCCGAAACACAGTAAATATCTGTGTGAAAACAACACACATGTGGAGATAGGTTGAAAGGCAATTAACAGTCATCACTATTTTTTTGTCCAAGTTGCACTAGAGCACGCAATGTCTGTTCCACGGTCATTTCTGGTCCACTAACTGGTGTGGCAGACACAGGAGTTGGAGACAGCTCTGCACTGTGTCTCCCCTACACAGTGTTCCTTGCCCCTGGAGTCCTTTGCAGTCTCTATTGGCGAAAGATACAATTCAGGCATGAAATGTTGGTAAGAAATACAAAATATTGGTCAACATTTCCAATTTCCTATGGGATCACATTATTAACTGTCTACATCTATGAGTTACAACACTGCTACAAAATAACCATGGTTGTATAGATAAGCTACCTAACTCTGCCCCAAATATTTCTACAACTGTCAGGCTGGAGTGCGGACACATCCTTTTTCCTTATCCTAGAGTTTCTTCTTTTTTCTTCCCTCCTGAGTCCTGTAGAATCTTACTCCTTGTTCATTGTGATACAGAGCAAATGCAGTCCCTGTAAAAGTCATTATGAACCACATCACTCATCCGAACCTGACACTCCTGCCTTAACCCAGTAATACTCATTTTTTCTTCATTGGGTTTAACATTGAATTTATCTCTCTTACTTACCTGTCTTTTACATAAAATCACAATCTTTCTGAAGATAAGCATAATATGCATTATAACCTTTACAACTCCAGAAATACGTGGCAAAGCTCTTTTGAACAACAAACTGCAAAAAGATAGACAACAGGAAAGTAAAAAGGAAATGAAAGAGGAATTAACATGTTTTAAGTACATATACCAATTCCCATGATGACGCAATTATTATGTACTACGAATGTGCACAGAACTAATAAAAATTGAAAGAAACAAATTGGCTTTTACAGGTCGAATTAAATTATTGCATTTATGGAGCATATGTTCATGCAAAGAAATTTTTTACCTCTAAATCAATAGTTCTCAACTTAAGCAATTTTTCACCCTCCTTCCTTGCCAAAGGACATAAGGTAGTATCTGGAGATAGTTTTGGTTGTCATACCTAAGGGAGGGATTGCTATTGGCGTTTTGAATATAAAAGTCAGAGTTGCTAGCTGGCTTGTCTTAGTGACTTTCTCCTCACTAGAGCACAGTTGACAAACACAACTTGAAGGAGGAAAGCTTATTTGGGCTCACATTTTGCGTAAGTTTCTGTCCAAATTACTGGCTTGAAGGCAGGGCAGCATATGAAGGGGGCATGGAGGAGGAGAAATGGCCCATGATATGGCAGCAAAAGGCAGGGAGAGACAGTGTAAATATACCCTTCTAGAGCATGGTCTGAGTGACCCCGCTTTCAGCTCCCAACATCACACTGAGATGTAAACACAGACTAAGCTGTTAGCAAATTCTGTGATCCATTTGCCTGCCAGAAGCCCCACTGACAGGAGGATGAAAGCCTGGAGGCATAGCTAGAGATAAGCCCTCACACTCAGGGTGGTGAGGAGTCCCTGTAATTCCAGAATTCTGGGAAGCTGAAGCAGTGGGATAACATATTCATCCCTAATTTGAACAAATTAGCAAATTAGTGAGACCCAGTTTCAATTAAAAAAACACAACAAAACTGGTATATAGCTCAGTGAGAAGGCCCTGGGTTTACTTCCCAGGATTACACACAGAAACAGACAGACAGATGGACAGACAGACAGACAGACAGACAGACAGACACAGTCTCTCTCTCTCTCTCTCTCTCTCTCTCTCTCTCTCTCTTTCTCTCTTTCTCTCTTCTCTCTCTCTTTCTCTCTCTCTCTGTCTCTGTCTCTGTCTCTCTCTCTCTGAGATGGCGCTAGGTTTTCTATAATTCACAAGTAAGTTTCCCACAAGAAATAATTCTCTCATAGTAAATGTTAATAGTGTCAACCTTGAAAACCCTTTTTCTCCAGATGGGCAGTGTATTTATTCTGGGGACAAGAGACTGTTCACATGCTCCGCTGTGGAGCAACCAGCCTAGTTTGCCCAACACCCACAGGCCAACCCCAGTAAGTTACCTGATCCCTTAGTCAGACTGTCCCCTGCTAGCAACGTGTCCCTGGCCTGTGGGTTATGCTGCAGCATGGCTGGTCTTCAGGGAGGAGAAGCAGCTGGGCCACACACTGGTGAGTGGTCAGGCCTGGGGAGTCACACAAGGTGTGTGCCCCAAACAGCTGGTAGTCCAGTGAGAGAGTCATCCCTCCGCAGCCCAGTCAGAGCCTTGGCCCTGCTGTTGCTGCTGCTCCTCCTGCTTCACGCGGGGCTTCCCTGTCCACATGTGCCACGTGAACACCCAGGTGCTGTTGGCAGCCCATGGCTCCCAGTCCTTGGTGTCCACCAGGCATCTCAGGAGGCTGCTCAACAGGTGGCCCAGGAGGACTAGCAGCATCAAACTGTACATGAGGCTCGGCCAGCAGGAGGGCAGGGTGACTGTGAACCCTTCCTTGTCCAAGGGCAAAGGCTGGAGGGCTCCATGCTGCGTGGAAACACATCACCCAGAACCGTACCCAAGGACCCTTGAATCACAGAGTCCACCAGCCCTACTGGTCACACTGAGACACTAAGTGCACCATCTCAGAGAGAGCCCAGCTGTTGTACTGCTGCAGATTAGCAAAACCACTCATTGCTATCAGATATATATCCACTTAATTCATGAGCCAGATTGATTTCTATATCATCATTATTTATATTAATTCTGATAGTTTTTTTTTTTTGCAAATACATGAACTACATACACACACAAATAGGAATGCAGTCACTAATCATCAGGAAAATACAAATCAAGATGACAATGAGTTATATTTTCATATTTGTTGGATTGATGGGAGTGAAACTAGTATAGGTACAATGGAAAATAGTGTGAATATTTGTTAAAAAAATAACATAAAATTGGGCCGATCATATAGCTCCGTGGATTAAAGTGCCTGCTTAGGCACACTCAAGGGCTGGGAATTCCATGCCTGGCCTGCCATGCTGGCCCTGTCCCCTGAGCATGCTGAGACTGTGACTGAGAGTGAGCATAGTAGTACACACATATAATCCCAGTGCTTGGGAGGCTGAAAAACAGGAAGATTCACTATAAGTCCAATCTATGTAGTGAGACCCTGTAGACTCTGTACTAAATACATAAAAAAAGAAAATACATAAAAGCACCTCGTGATCTAATAATTCTGCTTCCTTGTACTTACCCCAAAGGACTGAGGTAAGGATTTCATAAAAGTAGCATTCCTCCTATATGTATTGAAACACTTACAGTAAAGAAGGAAAGGAAAGAACATAAAAGTTTTTCAATAGATGGATAAAGACAAGAGCTACATAATGCAGTGGAATATTAACGAACCTTCACTATGTCATTCTGAGAAATTCCTGTTATCTGGGATAGTTTTGAAAATTGCACTTATTTTGCCAGAATGAAAGCCTTAGCAAAAGTCAGTGCAAGTACAGCATTTCTCCAATGCTAAGTTCACATCCTCTGATGGCATTACAGTTCACAGATTGAATTCATCACTTTATCTTTCACTCATTGAATCAACCACAATTTATACTGGGATGACTCTGATTTCCGAAATTTAATTGTTTTTAATATCAAATATTCATTTCTTGTTACAGATCCACTATACTGTTTGTGAATAGAAAGGATTTTGGTTCAATGTCCCCCCATCCAGAAATCCAATTACTGAAATATCTAACATTTAGAGCATTTGGTAGACGTTGTGGAAGAAGAAAAAGAAGGAGGAAAATTAAACTTGGCTCTTTTAAACTCTAGCTTTTCAGTAATATACAGTGAATCCAGTCAGTTGGTATATGTATCATATTGCCAAACACATTGGTTGAAATAATTTCTTTGTGGAGCTGGCAAGATAGCTCAGCAGATTAAATCACCTGCTTAGGCAAAGTTAGGCAAGCCCAGGGACCGTGTTTTGATCCAAGGCACCAGATGCTGTGCCAGGGCCATGGGGGTGGGGGCTAAGCTGGCCAGTGTCTGGGCTTAGTGGCACACACCTGTCATTCCAGCACAGGAGAAGCTGAAAGCAGGAGGATTACTATGAGTCTAAGTTTTGTAGAGACCCCCTGTAACAATCAAATACAGAAGAAGCAGAAGCAGAAGCAGAAGCAGAGGAAGAGGAAGAGGAAGAGGGGGAGGAGGGGAAGGAGGATAAAGAAGAGGAGAAGGAGGAAGACGAAGGAGAGGAGGAGGAAGAGGAAGAAGAGCAGGAGGAGGAAGAAGAAGAAGAGGATGAAGAATTTCTTGGAATATTACACATTTCCTAACTCCATAGGTTAGCACACTGTGCATCTTAGTTATTCTCTTGTTGCGTGGATAAAGCAACCAAGTGTGTGTAAGTCAGAAAAAGGAGCCCATAGAACACTTCAGATAATGAAGATCTCTCAGTTTGTCAAGGTGGTGGAGAGAGTTGCAATATACTTTGGTAACTGAAGATGGGCTCAGGAACTAAAAATGTCCATTTTTGTGAAGGCAGCTACTAAGATTTTTGCCTGCACGTCTCATAGGCATCCTCGCATCACACATCTTGCAGAGGAATGACATTAACATGCTGGTTTCATATTGGTTGTTCTTTTACTTTGGAGCAGATGTCAGTTTCATATGGACTCTAAATATCATCCAATTTGTTCTTCAAATATAAGTGCAATTACTGGTCAGTAGTTTCAGATAATTTATACATCTGCTGAAGTCGTGGAGGTTTTATTAATCATCTTGACTTAGGGTTCCATCTCTGGAAAGCTGTTACTTTGAATGAAGTCATCCCTATTCTTTATTTAAAAAAAAATATTATTTGTTTGTTTGCTTATTTATTTATTTATTTATTTATTTATTTATTTGGTATAGGGTCTTGCTACACTTCTCAGACTCCTAGTGATCCTCCTGTCTCAGCTTCCCCAGCACTGGGATTACAGGTGTGCCTCACCGCACCTGGTTTTGAGGCAAACTCAGCATTTGTTCTGGGGAGTAAACCCAGCTCCTTCCTAGGTAGGCACTCAGATGGCTGAGCTATTTTGCCAGTCCCAGTCAGCCCTGCTCTTTTTCTTTCTCTTTTCTTTTCTTTTTTTTTTCTTTTTTTTTTTTTTTTTTTTGGAACTGGGTATTGAACTCAGGCCCTTGCACTTGCCAGGCAAGCACTTATCTTACTGAGACATCTCCCTGGCCTCTTGCCCTGCTCTTAATAACATCCCCAGAGACTAGGTGTGGACAATGTGCACGACAACTGCTTACAAGTCCAGTTAGAAGGTTGAGATACAGAAAGGGATTTTCTCCAAGAAAGAATTTCTGCACCAATATGAAAGAGAAAAAAAAGGTAAAATGCAAAAGATTTGAAGCATAAACCGTAGTTGGCTATAATTACAGTTATATTATTATTATTTATTTATTTATTTATTTACTTATTTATTGCCCAGTGATGAGGGACTCTGAAAGTAACTAAATCTATCGTGCATCTATTACTATTATGTCATCTGAAAGAAAATTCTCTAACTACTCACATTTTATTTTAAAAGACAGAAGATCAAGAATGCTAGCACGATCACTACATTTTTAAATTTAAACTTTTGCATTGTGTAGCCCACGCTTTTATGCACTGCATTGTACCGTCATTTTTGTATTCTTGCCTATAATATATAAGATGTGTCTTGACAGAATGATTACTTAGACAGACTGTCATCCGGTCTGCTGAATGAAAATAAAATACTAGTGAAGTTTTCGAGACATTTGGATTGTTTCCCACAGTGTACATCTAGATTAAATGTCTCAGGCTTTGTAGTTACTTAGATAATCATTTCAAACATTCTGGGTTTTGCCCTCCTGACTGTGTGATGATACAGCATGCAGAACACACAGGAACTGGACCATCTTTCACCTTCTTAGAAAGGCATTTGGTCTAAACAGCAATCTGACTTCCCAGTATGTAGAGGAAAAATAGTTCTATTGAAGGTTCAAACAGCACACAGATAAGCAGTTTTAACATTTGGCATTAAAGAAACTGCATAGTGAATTATAAGTAATTTTATTCCAAATTATCTGTAGCAAAGACACATCCGCCTGCATGAGATCGTTGTTCCTATTATTGTTGATTCTAGTCTGGAAGACTCTGTAATGTGTTTGAAACTCTTCAACCCTCAGACACAGGTTATTGTTATGCCATGAGATTGAAGAAAGAATTACAAAGAAATGTTGGCATATGCGGAACTGCTTTTCACTCGGTTCAAAGATATTTTATTGTTGCTTCTTTTCAGAGATGTGTGAGTTGAGCGGGACAGTATCAGATTTTTCTAAGGATGTATTATTTTATTGATTACCAAATATATTTTTTAGAAAAAGACCCTCAATTGAAGCATTTCAGTCCGATGACTGACACTAAAATGCTATGTACTTGCAATTATCTGTCTCTTAAGTGTGAAAATTTTATCTTACAGCCAAGCTAATTTTGTAGCATGGGAGAGATATGAGCAAATAGATGAAATATTGTTGATGAAAATATGAATTTAAAAGCATCAATATGCAGTGCCTTATAATTCCAAATGACAACTTGATATGGATATGATAGGCAAAAAGCCATTAATAATAGAATTCAATGCAAATATACACATTAGATAAAAGCAGTTTGAAAGCAGGCAATGATAAAAGACTGACCGACTCAGTGATTATTCTCTGGTATCAAAATAAAAATAGTCATCCTAACATGTTGGGTGTTTTTTTTTCTTTGTTTCCTATGTTTCCTGATCCAGATTTATATTTTTGAAAATAATATCTACTATCGGCCTGATATAAAGAGTAGTTCATTGCGACTGACATCTTCTGGGAAAGAAGGAATTATTTTTAATGGAATTGCTGACTGGTTGTATGAAGGTGAGTTGAACAGATTTAGTTTCAAGAGAATACAAATGACATATTTTTATACAAAATATACAAGAAAAATTTGTTCATTCCAGAACAATACTTATAGCATTATTTCTTCTCATTTCCCCTCAAAATTGCTTTTGTGCTTTTGTATTATTTCATGCGCTCATATTTTGCCTGGATGTGATTTATATCTACTTATATAATTCAAAATTACATATTATATATATATATACACATATATGTTATATGCATACATAAAATACACACAAATGTTCAGACAAGATAGATTATTTTATTTTTGATGGCACTTAGCAAGTAAAATTGAGTAGTTACCTCATCTTACTCTGAAAGTAAGTGGTGAATTTTTCAGATACTCTGGAAAAAAGAAACAAAAGTCTTTACTTGTCAACAACTGAATGAACACCACTTGAGTTTAGTCAGTCCCATTAGGGAGAGTCTGTCATTTTCTTAAAATCCATTGCAGAGGAAGAAGAATAAAGCCTACCTGCATGTTCTTTTAAATAACTATTGGATGATGTTTGGTAATAGCTAAAAATTAAGAGAAAAAAAAAGCCAGATGTTCAAGAGCTCTATGAAGTTTTCATCATAGAAATGTTGGTGTATGTGAAACTGTATTTCATGCATTCCAAAGACGTGTTGCTTCTTATCATCAGAGAATGTGTGTGTTGAGAAGGACAGAATAAGATTTTTCTAAGCATGTATTATTTTATTTATTGCCAAGTTATCACTAGCTAAACTCTGGGTACAGACAGCCTGGGGAAGTCCCAGAATCTTAGTTTTATATGGGGACTTCAGAATCTGCAATGACCCTGGCGAAACATGTCGAGATTTGAAGTGAGTTAGTGTATTTCATTACAATATATATAAGATATTGATTCTATGAATAACAAAGAAGTGAGACTTCGGTCAATTTAGGGATTCACAAGCATTTTGCTACCAGTGAAACCTTCTAGTTGAACATGCAAAATTGAGAAGCATTACTATGAGAAGACAGTGGGATGGAAAATCCAAGCAGAGGTAACAACTTACCAAAACACAGAGGTAGGGCTGGACAGGTAGCTCAGCAGACTAAAGAACCTGCTTTGGAAGGCTCAGTGACCGGGTTTGAGCCTTCAGAGGTTTGAGCCTCTGGTGTTTTGTACTGACCCTGCCCATAGGATGTGCTGAGAAGGCGACTAAGACTGGAGGTGGTAGTTCGCACCAGTAATCCCAGTGCTTGAGAGGCTGAAAACAGGAGGATGGCTATGAGTCAGGTCTGCGTAGTAAGACACTATAGACTCTGTACTAAATACATAAAAAAGTAAAAGTAAAACACAGAAGCGTTAAATAGAAGAGTGCATGACTGGGGAATGAGAATCCACCTGAAATTATGGAAGAGTAAATTTAAGAAAAAAGGAAGCCAGTAAGGAAAGTGTGTAGTGACCCCTTATAATAATCTGGCATTGCAGTTCTTTTGCAGCTAAAAAGTGGAGAAACTAGAAAAGCTTTTCAAGGATGGGAGTAATGAGACTAACTCTTCCATGAAAATGGAGCATTTTGTTTATAGTGTGAAGCAGGATATCATAGTGAAAAGGACAAGTGAGCAGCTCTAATGCCTTCTTTAGGCACAGTCAGGAGATAATGAGCAATGGAGCTCAGGCTGAAGCAGTTAGAAGGAGAGAGGAGTCTAAAACTGATGAGGCATTGAAATAGGTCTTTGTGGCTAAGCAGATGGGGTACCTAAGAAAAGACAAGGATGATTCTGTGACTACTGGTTGGAGTGACTTTTAAATAGAGGTGACAGACACGGTGAGCAAGTACTAACAAGAAGCCTCGGCTGGCAGGGAGGAGAAGTGGAAATGTGGACATGCTGTATTGAACAACACAGTATCGTCCTTAGCCTCCGTGAACTTGTAAGGCAATGGGATGTATGCTTGATGTTGACTAGCAGTATGGCTGACTTAAACCTTGTCAAGATATTTTAGGCCTGTGCTCTACAGGGAAAACTTGTTTTCAAGGAAATTTTAGAGAGTGAAATTAGATGCCAGTATCTAACAAATACTGGAATTTTCATAATGAAGTAATAAAAATCTATATATTTGAGCTGAGACTGAACAATGTTTTGGAGCTATGGTAGGAGGAAGGACAAAACACACTATGAAAATTTCTGTGAGTGACCCTGTAGATTTAACAGATTCCTCAAGAGAAATGGAAAAATTAAATTTTTGTCACTCAGATTAAATCTAATACACTGGGGTCTTATATTCCAGCTATACAAGGGGCTTCCATAAACATATAGGGCTTAAGCCTGCCAAGGCATTCAACAAACGAAATATCCAGGACGGTAAGTTATTTGGACATGGTCTCAAAGATAATAAACTATGGGGCCAGGAGGTGGCTCAGTTGAATAAGTGTTTGCCTGGCAAGCACAAGGACCTGAATTCCAATCCCCAGTTCTACAAAAAAAAAAAAAATAATAATAATAATAAACTGCAAGCCTGGCATTTAAATATGAGTTTCATGTTTACAAGTGAGCATCTAGGTACCAGCTCCTCCTTCCCTTGCTGTGAATGGTTCTCATTGTTTTGTCTGATGCAGCACCTATTTGGGGCCCCAAATCATCCTAAGTTAGCTAATCTTTTCCTCCACTAAAAGTGCTGCTTACCATTGTTCATGGACTCAAGTTGTCACTTCATGTTCAGAAGGAGTTCTACTCAAGAGAATCACTGTTAAGGTTCAGCAGAGGGAGTTAAGCAATGCATTGGCCATTGATTCTATTTGTTTGTTTGTTTATTTGTTTGTGGTAAAAGGTCTCACTATGCAGCTCAGACTTGTAGTAGTCCTCCTGACTCAGCCTACGGTGCTGAGATTACAGGCAAGGAACCACCACACTCAATTTTGGGGAGCCAGCCAGGCAAGCCATGGGTTCCAGGGCTGGCACACACTTGGTACTGGGGATCAAAGCCGGGTCCTGGCACTTGCCACACAGGCACTTAGACTGTCAAACTATCTCTCCAGCCTGTCATTGATTTTTCCTTCAACATTTTGCCTTCCATCCTCAGTCTATGTTTGATGAGCCAGACACACCTTAGCATCCTATGTGCACTTTGCTTGTCCGTGTGCAGATAACTCACAAACGCCAGATCCTTCATTCAACTTTCAGTGAACTTGCTGAAGCACAGTGGCAAATCCAAGGGCAGTGGCAGAAGACCTTGTGGAGCTTTCAATGATAATAAACAAGCCAATGCGGTATGGGAGCCAGAAGTTCGCCACCACTGTTCTAGGGCATCCCATGACTGCCACTGTTCTATGGGTGCCAGCCAGAAGTGGAAAAAAAATTAAAAACAAAAAAACAAAAAAACAAAAAAAAATTAGGGGGCCGGGGAGATGGCTCAGTGGAATAAGCACTTTCCTGGCAAGCGCGAGACCTGAGTTCAATCCCTGGTTCCGCACAAAAAAAAAAAAAAAAAAAACACAGAAGTGGAGATTTCCATTTTATTACTTTACAGAAGCCTTTTTACAGTCAAAATAGCAAGAAGACAACTCAGGAAGTGACATGAAACATTCCTTCTTTTCAAAAAAATTGATATTTATTTTCTATAAGTACCAGTGGGATAGGGATAGATGGATGAGAAGAGTCACATGAATAATAAAATGCTTTAAAGGCAAATTTGAAGGCTGTGGCATAATCTTCTTAGGACCAGGTTAATTTGTGAGTGTGGCAGTACTTTGAGCATAACACTAATCCAGAGTCTTTAAAGCTTCCTTTTTCTAATTGTGTTATTATCCAGTTCTTAAGGAAAATAAAAACATATAAATTAGAAAGTGTTTTAAAGGGTTGGTGAGGTTCAAAGCAATAATAAAATTCTCAAAATGGAGGATCATTTTACATTACATATTATACTTATACATTATACATATATATTATACACAGTTGTAATACAATTGTGATTATTTACTCAAATAAGCCTCTTGCTTGACATGGAATTAAATATGATATCATATCAAAATGTAATCTTTAAAAATACATTAAAATAGTATATAATGAATAAATCTTTTGCTTTGAAAATTTCCACCAAGTATTTAATTTATTAAAAAGAGAAGACAATGATGCTACTTAATTATTTGATCATATAGAATAATGAGATCAATACATCTGAATGAGTTACAAATATTTTTATGATCCCAAATTTTAAAGGCATATTTTTGAAAAATTTTATTCTATGACTTTTGAGCACAAATATCTGTCAAACATTTTTTGAGAGCCATATAGGGAGGAATATGCATAGTTTCTCTGGAGTACTGCCAGTGGTACACTGTAAGCATTTATTATATAACAAAACATTCAGGCATGATAAATAGAAGCATTAAGAGACCTCATGCCAACACAATGAATACAATTACAAAGAAAGCTAAATCTGATGTGATAGAAGAATCTTGAGTTACATCATAGAAGAAATGTGTTTTCCTTTTTTTGTATTGATCTCCAAGATTGGCAATAAATAAATAAGAAAAAAATTACAGGATAAATAACATCTGTATTGACAAATTGCTATAGTTATCA
>NDGN011122076.1:0-19884 GCA_002564285.1 Tympanoctomys barrerae | reverse complement strand
CAGGTGTTGGAGTGACCCAAAGACGAGCACAGGCTGGAGACACAGCACAAGGAAGCCCATGCCCAGAGGCGCCAGGTGGGAGGGGAGACAGGCACTGCTTGGTGGGGCGTCGCCCTCTGATGCTTGATCCAAGCCTGTGAGACTGATTTTGGGCCCCTGGGCTCCAGAGTGATAACCATGGAAGCGTGTGCTGTTCTAAGGGACCCAGGCGATGGCACTTCATCACAGCAGTCACAGGACGCTTATATCCATCCTTCCTGGATGCCCTGTTTATTTCCTGTGGTCCCTCTCGGGTCCCATAGTCGCCCCAGCTGCTGGGAGGCTGCCGTGTGCCAGCTCTGCCAGCCAGCCTGGTGCCACCTGCAGATACTTTGGGTCCTGGTAATGAGAGCTGGGTGTTGTGGATACTGGATAGGCAATCAGTGGCACTCACCGCACGACGGGGGCTAGGGGCCTTCTGAGAAGAGGAGACCACAGTGTTGGCCCACAGAGTTCCGGAGGGGTGGCTGTCCTGACCCCTTCCCAGAACCAGTAGGTGCTGGACAGGCACTGGACGCTTCACCAAGCCTCTGGACCGCCTCCTTGGAAGGATGGCTTTCCCTACTGAAGGTCAGGAGGGGAGGAGTCTGGCTTTCATAGCATCCGTCCCGGTGTTCATAGCAGCTTTCAGCCCTGCCCCTCGCTGGTCCAGCCTGCAGCTGCTAAGTAAGCAGTGCCCTATCCCAGCCAATTTTAGTCATGGGGGCTCCCTCTGTCCCCTGACCCCCAGGGCTCCAGCACTGGCCCTGTTAGAATAAAGACTCACCTTGGCCCTCCGGGAAGCCTGCTTGTGAGGTAGCTCTACACTGTGGGCTCCCCAGGGCCTGAGAGCTACTTGAGATTCTTACCCTGAGGGGCAGGGACACCGTGGCCATTTCCAAGGAAGGATTCATGTCCTCCTTCCTATGGCCACTCTTTAGTGGATCTTTTTCCACCCTGGAATGCTGAGAGGAACCCCAAGGGAGAAGAAAGGTGACAAATCCTAAAAAACAGTTAACACTCAGAGCTGTTAGCCCTGACAAACTCCAGAGACCCACAGCCAACGAGTGTCACAGAGGTGAGCACCCACTAGAGCCAGCTGCCTGTGTCTGGCACAGGTGGAACCCAGAGCCCAGGTGCTGGCTGTGCCACCTGTGGGCATCCAGCACCGCCTGGTGGCATCTGGTGGCATCAGTCTGCCAGCAGAGTGGCCCTCTGCCCATTCACAATTTCCATCCCAGTTGAGCCAAAGAGCCCTCGGCTGATTGGCCATGCTGCTGGGCCACGCTTTGCGCTCTAGTCCCAAGTGGGAGCAGTGTGAGCAGGTACCTAGGACCACAGATAGGGGGGCCGTGCGGGCTCTAGCAGGCCGGACGCAGCTCCCGCCTGGGAGGCTGACTTGTCCTCCTGTGCCCAGCATCAGGATAGTGAGTGAAGGCGGACTGAGCTGGGGCTGTGACAGGGGCCAGGGCTGACCTCTCCCAGGCTGTGGCAGCCTAATGTCACCTGCGTGTGAAGGCCACGGTGGGGCGCACAGTGCTGTCAGGGCCTCTAAGGGTTATAAAGTAAAGTGGCACGGGATGTGTTCACCCCACAGAGGAGGCTCCCTGTCCAGATGTCCTTCTTGAGCAGGGTCTCGGGGTCTGTCTCGACACTCTCAGGGTGGGCGTGGGGTGGGGTGGGGGACACAGATCCATGGGAGCAGTGGCCGTAGAGAAAGGCCCTGAGCCCTTCTCCCACCTCCGTGGGTGGGGTGATTGGTTCCTTTCAGCTGTTCCACTTTCCATGGTGGTGCCAGGACAGGGGTTGGGAGGGTCACCTTGTCAACCAGGAGTAGGTGTTGCTGGGAGGGGGACGTTAATAGGAAAGAAGGCAAGAGGAAGCTGGCAGAGGTGCCGAGCGGTGGGAGCCCCCAAGCCTTGGCGGCAAAGGCTGCAGTTTCTGGACCCAGGGCCAGGGCTGGGGGCTCGGTGTCAGGGGCCACCGAGCTTCCAAGTGCACTTCTTGGCAAGGTGCCCACATGCGGGGGTGCCTGCATTTCTGAGGTGCACAAGATTTCCATCTCAAAGGCGCCAGGAAGAATTTATAATAACAGGTTTCTAAAGAAAGAGGTCTAAGCCAGGGCCAGTAGCGCTTCTTCCCCAAGTTCGTGGACCGAAGTGCAGCCCAGAGCACTTCCAGGTCCGGAGTCACAGTCAGACTCGAGTAGGGAGGGAAGCCCTGGTGCCCTTGGGGAGAGCGAGGGCAGGATGTTAGGGCTGCAGTGTGGGCCCAGGGTCATGCGCTGTGGACAGAGGGAGGCCGGGAACCCTCACAGAGGTACGGTCCCATCCCCCCTTACATACCTGTGGTGACCCTGAGCAGTGGGCCAGAGAGGAACTTGCAACATCCGATCAGGGCAAGGGGGATCCTCCTTCTCTCCAAAACCACACTACAAAGAAAAGACAAAATCCTGCCCACAGCGGGACCCCAAGGGCAGACAGCGGCCCTGGAAGCATGTGACAGAAACACAGGCTGTGCCGGCAGACTCAGGCAGTCATGCCGCTTGCCTGAGGCCCTGGGCTGGGCCTGCACCCTGGGGGCTGGTTGAAGCTCAGGAGGTGGTGGCTGTCCCCCTCGGTGGCATCTCAGGAGCCCCTCTGGCTAAGGTGCTCTTTCCTGACATGACTGCTCTGGGGTGATCTAGAAACCATGAGGGGCTGCTGGGGACCTTGGAGCGCTGGAGCACAGGGACCTGCATGGCGTGGGTCCCTTGGGCCCCCAGCCTGCGGGACAGCAGGGCCCTCACTCCGCCTAGCACCGCTGGCCCTGCGGTCCCCCAGGGCGTAGGCCTTTGCCAGACTGAGCCTGTGGAACATTTTGGCAATGATGCTCCTTAAAACCCGCTCGCCTCTGTCTGTCCCTGCAGGGAAAGCTGTCCCCAGCCCTCTCCTGGTCACCTTTTCCTTTGACCCATGGCTCTCCTGTGTGGCCACAGGATATACCTCTGGCTGGGTCACTAGTGTTGCTGTTCCTGGTGCTGCAGACTGTGAGCCCTAAAGCGAGGAAGGCTGATCTGTGTACTGTCCTGAAGCTGGGCCTCTGGGGACCTGTGTTGGCTGTGCTCCCCAGAGGCTATGGGGACGCTGTCCCTGTTTGCCTGGCTTCTGGCTGCCTCCCTCCATCCCTGCCCCACCGGCACAGGGCCACGTTCTTCCTGTGTGTGAGGACAGCGTGCTGCACCTGGGTGCCAGCCGGATTCACTGTGACCCAAGCTGAACCTGACTACAGCACCGAAGAGCCTCCTTCGACCTCAGGTCACGCTCACGAGTTCCAGGAGGACACTCAGAGGCTTTGTTCTGCCCTGTGGGCCCCCATTTCATGGTGGTCCCCAAGCCCCGAGGGACCACAGGTTTGGGCAGCATGGCCACCACTGCCCAGCGCGGTGACGCCTCCTGCTATCTGCACCGGAGAGCAGCCCACTTGTCCTTCTTGGGTCCAAGGCTGTGGACTTCTGATGTAGTGTGAGGCTCAGCTCCTGGGCTTCTCTCAGTCACGTTCAGTTCCCTTCGCCACCTGCTGCCACGTCGCCGTCCTCGCTGGAGCAGCAGCGCTTCCTGTCCCTCGGTGCGCTCTGCCTTTGTACCTTGTCCCGCTGGTATCAGACAGCAGTCAGCCCTCGGGAGCCCATTGTCACCTAAGTCACCCCTCGAGGATCCCGTGTCCAACACAGGCATATTCTGAGCTTCTGGGCTCAGTGGCGACATGGGTGTTGGAGAGAGACTGCAGCGCATAGGACGCTTGTCCTGGGGGCCTGACGTGCCCTCCTTCCCGGCACCCAGCCCTCGGGGCACACAGGGGCAGCGTTGCGCATGTGATGATGGTTTAAGATTAAAGGTGCCGGGTGACGGCTGGGGCTGTGCTTTGTGGGCTGGAAAACAGCCCTCCAAGGAGGGAGACGGAGTGTAGGCCAGGGGAGTGGAGTGGCCCCAGGACAGTAGGGCCCCACACTAAGGCTGATGGGTGCATTGGAGGGTCCTGGCAGGGGCCACGCTCAGAGGCCCATGCTCTCCTGGCAGGGCTGGGGGTGAACGATGATCCTCGGGGTCAGCAGATGACACAGACGCCCCTGGGAAAGCTGGGTGCCCCTTCAGCCACCCATCCTGGGAGGGCAGGCAGACTCAGGTCATCCCCTGGGTGGCCTCTTGCCGTCAGTGGCCATGGCGAGCAGCTCCCTGCAGCTGCATCTGAGGGCAGCCTGAGCGCTGTCCCTCTGCTGCCGGATCCCATCAATCTTCCTGGCCCCTCTTCCTTCCCAGGGAGGATTGATGGATGGGAGCAGGAGGGCCCTACGCCTGCAGCCCAGGCTTCTGCCTGAAATATTTAAACACCCGGCACCACTGGCCCAAGGGGCAGTCACATGTGAAATCATGAAGGATTTCTGATGTCCTGGTTCTGCTCAGCCCCGCAGGAAGTGGATGGCTTTCAGGGACACACTAGGCAGCCCATCACTAATACCAGCCGCCCAGGGCGCTCGCTGTGACCAGCCAACAGCTTCATCCATGGGAGAGGCCAGAGCTCCCTCCAGGGGCCTGGGGGGAAGCTGAGTCCCCAGGGAGTAGGCTCCGGGTGCAGGCTGTCCTTGAGACAGGGGTGCAGGAGCAGTGCCACACCCTGCCGAGTCCGGCGGTCCTCAGCGTCCGAGCTGTCCTGGAGGAGAGGGTTTCCCCCTGCACCCGCGCAAAACCTCCCCACTCTGCTTGTGCTGCGGTGCCTTGGTGCTGGGCTCCCTGCAAAGCCCTGCCATGAGCTGTGATCCCAGGGGAGGTGCAGCCTCCTCCCAGCCCCTGAACAGCACTGCCGCCGCACCTTCGCCTCCTGGTCTCAGCCCTGCCTGGGTCCTGTGAGCCCCCAAACGCGGGCACCACCCCAGCCTCAACTGTTCTTGTCTCTCCTACCAGCGTCATGGCTTCTGTGCCCTTTGTGGAATGGTGCAGTGTGGCCTTCCTGTCACTGGGTAACACGTTAGCAGACGTCGTGCTAGAAGCAACAATGTAGGTTCACGCTCTGCACCTCCGGGGGTGAGGAGTCTGCCTGGCACAGGGAGGGCTGGTTCTCTCTGGCTGCTGGAGGGGAGGGACCATTTCTGTGCCTTTTCTGGAAGCTTCCACACCACTGTGTTCGTAGTTCTAATGACTCTCACTTCTGAGGCTGTCACCTCTGACCCTCCTCCCTCTTCCCTGTCCCCAGAGGAACTCCATGGTGATTAGGGTGAGCGCCAGGTTAACCGCTTGGGGTCGGCCCAGGGGATGGGTAGCCCACGTTTCTGGGCGTGCCTAGGAGGCCGTGGAGGTGTGCTCCCGGGCATCCTATGTGGCCCTGGCCCCTTCCTCTCAGCTGCAGTTCGACTCTGCCTCCTGGCCACCGTGAGCAAAGTGGCTTTTGTTTTCCGTGTCCTTCCATATGACACTCCTGCTGTGGAGAACGCAAACCAGGAACTGAATCCAGCAAAAACAACGAGCCAGATTCAACCTCTCTGGTTTGAACTGCTGGTGTCAGATGCCATGTCCCAGGGATGGGACAGCCAAGAGGAGCCCTGGGATGCCCTGGGCTCACTGGGATTGTCAGGGATCCCATCGCCGTGCCCTTAACTCGATCCCATCTCAAAGTTCCCTTGTGTCATGTAGCATCCCATGCTCACAGGTTCTGGGACGAAGACGCGGACACCTTAGGGTGCTCATTTTCTGGTGGGCTGTAGCAGAGCAGCCAAAGCAGAGGCAGAGCAGCCCTCCTCCCTCAGACTTTTGCCTCCATGTGGCTTGCTTCCCTGGGCTCCTCCTCCTGTGGGGGGCCCTTGTCCTCCTCTGGAGTCTCCTGCTGCTCCGATCTAGCTGCATGTCCTCGACTTTACCCTGCTGTGGTGGGGATCCGAATTCTCCATTTTATTTGCTTTGGATGAGCAACAGTGTGAACAGAGGTAGCCTCAGAGGTGGCGCTTCGGGTGGGTGGCACCGAGCTCCTGACTCCGGGACCTCCACACCCCAGGGTGCCCGGGGCGGGTCTGTGCCCTGAGCCACTGTTGGGCACTGGCCAGGCAGCAGCCTCCTTCCTCTTCCCTTTGTGTCCGCGCTGGGAGGCTCCTTGGTATTTTCCTAGGGTTCTTTCCCGGTGTGAGAAGTAGGGAGTCAGTCCCTCCGAGTCAGCAGAAACCATTGTTTAAACAAATCTCTCCCTTGCTGGAGTTAGAGCAGCGCTCCCGGTGTCCACCCCCGACTCTGGGTCATTCCCACGTGGGACTAGCTGGGCTTCTCACCTTCGGTCTGTCCCTGTGCTCACGGGTGTGCATTCGTCACGTGTGTCACCTACTCTGCTGGCTCCGCCTGCCGTCTCTGCAAACAGGCCTCTCTGAGCCTCAGTGAGCCTTGTCTGGCAGGAAAATCACCAGTCCGATATTTATCATGGGAAAACTGAGTCACAGAAGTTCCCTGTCTGAGGCACCCCAGCACCAGGTGACAGTGCCAGGGGTTGACGCACCCATACTGGGCCTTTCCCGCTACCTCCTGCCCCTGCTGGGTTTCCCCGGGCCTGGAGCTCTCAGATCTGGACACTGGCAGAACCCATGTGCCTGTGCTGGGAGCCTCCTGCCCCCTCCTTCCATGGTCTGAGACTTGTCCGCCCTGGTTCCGGTTCTGGAGCTGACACTCTTCGGTGGCACTGGCCGGCCACGCTCCTGCCTCCTCGCGCAGAGCTCAGGGGCGAGGCAGTGTTGCTCTCCATGGAGGTCCAACCTGGGCATGACTCTTCTCTCCTTCAGATCTGCACCAGATTTTTTTGCTTGTCCTGCAGATTGAGTCCAGGGCTTTCCTACTGAGTCACGCCCTGGCCTTTGGTTGACCATTTTGATACACGTTCTCTCTAAGTTGCAAAGTGGCCCAGCTGGGTTTGACTGTGCCATCCTCCGGCCTCAGCCTCCCACAGCTGGGCACCTCAGAAGGAGAGCAGCTGGACTTCAGACCCCTTTCCCCAGCATCTGCCTGGCCCGTGTCCCTGCAGTGCAACTCCGTCCTGAGCCTCAGAAGTCAAAGCCAGGATCAGAGCTTAAGCAACGAATGGATCTGACTTGCCTGAGACCAACCGTTTGGGCGCTACCTCGGAGGAGCCCGGGTTCCAGGCTCTTTGGCAGCGCCCACTCTTGGCCTTGAAGGGAACTGGAAATGGATGAATGGCGCTGGGAACAGAAGTGGAGAACCCACCCGGCCAGGTGAGCAGGTCCCGCTTGCCAGGCCTGACCCTGCTGTGCCTGGAAGCCCAACCTGCCATTCTTGGTGTGAGCAGACTCCAGGGGCCGCTCTTGTCCTTGAGAGACTGGGGGCTAAGCCCAGGGCCTTCACACAGAGCTGCATCCCCAGCTCTTTTTAATTTAGAGGCGGGGTCTCTCTAAGTCACTGAAAGGTCCTGGCTGAGCTCTCAGCCTCCCAGAGTGACACGCGTGTACACTCACCAAGCTCAGCGGGCTTTTTGCAGTTTTAAATCCTGGCTCCCTTGCCTGTCGCCTGATGGAGAGACACAGCTAAAAACAAAACACGAATAAATAAATGAAGTGAAATTAAAAAATGGTTCTACGGGCAATGCCCTTAAGCCTACTCACTGGAAGACTATCAGTTGGCCCTGCCAAAAACAGCCCAGCCCACCAGTCAGCCGCGGGCTGCCCTTGCTACACAACACTGAGCCCCAACTAACGCCTTGGAAGCCACAGTGACCCCCCCAAGGTCAAGACCTGGCACAGGGGAGTGTGCTTAGCGCCAAGGCCCTGCGCAGCCCTGAGAGCGGCCCTGTAGGACGCCACGGGTGGGGGCGCTGCTGCCTCCCGACCTCCTGCTCCGTTCCCTGCTCTGGTGGCCAGCCACGTCTGTTCCAGTTCCTCCATAACTGCTCACGTGGTCCTGGGAAGGGAACATGTGTCAGAACCTGAGTCAGGGACACAGCTGTGCCCTTGCCAGCCCATTGCCGTGTAAGAGGTGGGCGAAGAGCGAAGCTGCAGAGAGGACACACAAACCTCATACACAAGGGAGGCGCCTGAGTCCTGCCCAGTAGATGTGGGAGTCCCCCCAGAGCCCAGGCCCTCCCCACAGAGGGCACTGCCCAGTGGTTGCCGGCTCCCACTGGTCTCCTGTGCAGGAGCCCAGCTGTGACACCCATATACCCACACCCCAGGGCCCGGGGTCTGCTCACGTGAGCCTCCAGGGGCGAAGGTCGGGAGATTAAGGGAGATCCCAGAGGGGCTGCCAGGGTGCTGTGAGAGGGACACAGGAGGTCAGAGCCAGCAGAAATGTGAGGACAGAGGCTGAGGTCATGCCCTGAGGACAGATGGACCGGCAAAGGGACCTCAGCCTCCTGAGCCACATTAGGTCCTTGACCTCCAGACCTGCTCTGTCCTCGGCCTCCGCACGGTGGCGGTGGCTGCAACAGTGCACTACACAGCAGTGGGTGCCAAGTGCAGAGTCAGTCCACTGTCCCCTGAGCCACCAGGGTCCCCTGAGTAGCACCCCTCACTGGGGGAGCTGGTGGTGGGGGATCCCAGGAGAGTCCTCCAAATGTGGGCTCCCAAGAGAGGAGCTGGGGAGCTCCTGTGCTTGGAGCAGCAGAACTTGGGCTGGGAGTGTGGCCCCCACCCTGAGGTCACCCAGGCACAGAGCTCCCAGGATGATGAGGCCATGTCTGAGTCACCCTTCGCCTGCCTAAGGCTCCTCACCGGGGGCAGCTGTGCCTGCTATACCCAGCCTGCAGGGACTCCCAGAGCCTGGGGAGGGACCCGGCATGTGATCAGACAGGCAGGGCTGTCCTTGCTGGGATGCCACACAGACAGACGGGTGGCATCTCCTGCACACAGCCCCCAGCTGGGAGCTGCTCTCTGCTCATCTTATCCGGCTGCTGCGGGCTGATGTGGGAAGTCGGCTCCGCAGCGGAAGGCGCAGGCGTCTGAGCATGCAACAGCTGTGCTCATGGCTCCACTCAGCACTTGGGAGCTACGTCCCCACGGCACACCAGAGAGGTCCCCACATGAGACCTTGCAACACACAGGTCAGTGACCTTCCTAGGGAGACCCTGCCTGGTGCTTTCTGCCCCCTCCTGTTTCCTCACTCTCATGCCGGGTCACCTGCTGTCCATGTTATCTTGCAGCTCGCAGCCCAGCAAGTGTGACGCTTGGGAGCCCAGGCTAGTCAGCAGTTACTGAACAGGCAACACGTGAGACCTGTCCTTCCCCCAGGGGAGACAGCAGCACCACTCCGTCCCAGCCAGGTGTCTCGTGCAGCTGGAGAGCGAGATCACCGGCAAGAGGAGGAAGGGAGGCCCGTCTCACTGGAGGCACAGGAAGATGGAAAGGTCCCCCCAGGAGGGGCCCCAGAGGACCCTTGGGGAGCTCCCTGTCCCTAGTCTTCTACGGCTGCGTGGAAATTTGCCGTATTCGTTGGTCCTCTCAAGCGGGGCTCCATGCGTTTGAAGTAACCCGTGCAGTTCAGGCTTTCGCGGCAGAGCTGAGCCTCAGGCAGCTACTCGGCACCGCTAACTTCCTTCAAGTCCGGCTCAAGCGAGGCAGGGTCCTTAGCTCTGTGCCTGTGCTGCTGGTGGTTAGAGTCCCCACCCTCTGGTCCTCTCTGGACTCCAGCCGTTTCCCACGCTTCCCTTCACATTCCTGAGCTGGCACTCCGCGGGGCTTGAGTGAAGTCGCCCTGGTGCATGCGCTGTGACGCTCCGTGCCCCTCTCGCTGCCTACGTAGGAGCTCTGTAGCAAGCCCACATCCTACAAAGGTCAGAAAGTAGACTGACAGCCCAAGAACCGTCCAAAGCTAGCGACTGGCCAGGGTGTTTTCTGTGTCAACTGCAGGGAATCTAAGCTGTTAAGCATTATGGAAAGGCCTTCCTCCTTGCCACACTGTCTTCCAGTGCTATTAGGAAAAAAAAAAATCCCTTGAAACCTCCTGATCTACCCTCAGGACCCAATGCAAGTTGCCCCTTCCCTCCATGCCTCTGCGTTTTGCCCTCCTACACATCAGCACTGACGAGCTGCCTTTCCCATCACCTGAGAGCTCCTAGGGAAGCTGGCAGTGGACGCCGGGTGGTCTTTCCCGAGTCCCTGAGCCATTCTGGGCCCGGGACGCAGTAGCTGCTTAATCAACGCCAGTGAGCAGACGTCACTCTGTGCTTTGCCTTTCTTTTCCTGTGGCTTCTGCTGACTAGAGTTTTAGAAACCCCAGGGTGGTCCCTCCAGCCCCTGGCCACGGCCGCCTTGTGTGTGCCGGGGTGTGGGCTCGGCCTCTCTGCGGCCAGCACCCAGCCTCCCTCGCCTGTGCCTGTGCAGGCAGAGGCCGGGAGCTCGAGGTGGGATTGATTTTTGGCTGTGTGATTTAGGCTGCAATTGATTTCTAAGGTAGAGGCTTTGAGCTTAATGAAGTGAGGGCTGCGGGCTCCATCCAAGGCAGGGTTGTGTGCAAGGACAATTACCCATCTGGCAATAGCTTCTCTCTTTTTAAAATACGTATAATGCAATGAAAATAACTCAGTGGGCAGGGCGCGGCGAGCTGCAGGTGGGTGCCGAGGGGTGGGCTGTTTGCCACCGGCACACCCTTGGGGGAAGGCGGTGGGCAAACCGGAGTGTGGTTATGATTAGTTCTTCTCTAAGCCTGGGAGAACTGTGCAGGGCTGGTGTAGAGGAGGAGGAGGAGGTGTGCAAGTCAACAAGGGGAAGCTGAAGATCTGCGCTCCTCCTGGTAGAGTCTAGGAGAGCCACACAGTTGAGGTGTACCCCAGGTCTGCGGGCTTCCTGGAGGTGGGGGGATTTGCCGCTTCCCCTGGGCCCCAGGACTGCAGGCAGCCGCCCATCCTGCAGACCCAACCCAATGTCTTCAGCCGCTGTCCTGGGGTCTCCGGACCTTTGTGCGGCACAGGGCTTGACAAACAATGTTGTGATTCTGTCTCCAGGAGTATGGGACTGAAAGCTGTGGCTAGTGTCACCTCCTATCTGCACAAGGCTCGTGACCTTTGGACGCAACCTTAGGTGACCAATCTTCCCGGAGACCCCGCTTACTGAGGCTCATCCAAGCTTCAGCATGGACAGCCCCACAGTCCAGGGAAATTGTTGCTCCTGGGCTGCCCGGACAGGGGGTCCCCCTCACTCAGGATGATGGGGGGCTGTGTTTTATACAGAGCACTGACATGCTGCCTTTCCCATTACCTGAGAGCTCCTGGGGAAGCCGGCAGCAGACACTGCGTGGGAAGCAGAGAGCAGTTCTCCAAGCGCACACACAGAACAGCTCACGTCCCCTGAACAGCATCCCCCAGTGTAGCGGGCTCGGCTTATGCAGGGCTGTGTGGCTCAGAGAGCAGGGACCGTGAGTGCACCCGGGCAGGCCAGAGAGGTGTGGGGGGCATTGCGCGACGCACCTGAGATGTCCACGCAGCACTGGCATCGGGCTCCAGGGCACCCGTGACCATCCTGGCAATGGGGACAAGAGCTCCGAGCCCCGAGTCCTGCTCTAGAGGTGTCATTGACCTCTCCTGGCACTCGGAGGCTTCTCTTTGGAGCTAGGTCCTGTGCTGTCCCCCTCCCCCCCACGGCCCCATCTGACCTCCTGCTGCCCCCCCAAGGCCACATCTGACTTCCTGCTGCCACCACAGGGCCCCATCTGACCTCAAGGAGGTGGGGAACACCCATGACCTCCTCCTGTCCCTGCTGCTGGGCGTGGGACTGTCAGCATTGGAGGAGTGCCCTAGTCTCAAGGTGCCGCCAGCATGGCCCCAGATCAGACTGGTAGGTCACTGGCCAAATTCTTCAGTACAAACAAGCAACTCCGGTGCAGGGAGTGCAGAGGAGCCCAACGCGCAGCTGCAGCCCCCCATGCACTGTCCTTAGCTAATGCTTTCTGGGAGAACCAGCCACAGGACAGGACTTTGGAAACCACGGGGCAAAGTAGCCCAGCTGGCTGCCCACCCCGTGTGCTTCTTACAGAAGAGGGGACAGTGCAGGAGGACTCCCCAGCCATCCTTACCACAGTCCCTGGCCTGAGGGGCTGAACTCCATCCCACGGCTGTTGGTACAGTGAGTAGGTCTCCACAGGGGGCTGTGGGTGTGTCGGGCTGGCAAGTGCGTATCTGATGGGCAGGTGTGGTCACAGGGCCAGGTGCTCCCCCGTCTGGCCACGGGGCGGGGTTTGGTCTTGGCCTAGGTAGGCTGGGCTTGTATCTTGGACTGTTTGCCATCTTCCCTAGGTGTCCTTGTTCTCCACCCCTTCTCCTTGATGGCGGGCTCCAGGAGCACTGTGGTCTGCACTGGACATACGGACTCTGCCTCCCGCCCACTCTTCACAGTGTGAGTCCCAGGATGGAAGGGCCTGGGGACGGCTGAGAACCCTGGAGGAGCTGCTCCAATCGGAGGCCTAATTAATGTTTGTTTTATGATGTTCCAGGGAATGATCACTCAATAAGATAATGCAAATAGAATTTTTAAAAAGCATATGTTCAGTTCAAGCAGTGGCACAAATACGCTTACTGGGAAGTAGCCTGCAGAAGATGTTATTGTAAGGAGCGTTATTCCTCTTCGTGCAGTCTGTGCTTGGGAAGCGCTTCCCTCATTGTGGATGGATGCGATGGGGTGCTGGGCTCAGACTGCCTGCGAGGGCTTGGGCTTGGAGGGGAGGAGCCTTCGGGGTGAGGGTGCTGCTCCTATGCCCTGTCCTGGGGAGGCTCGGGGCCCCGCCCCCTGAAGCCCCCTGTATTTTTTCAGGAAGCAAGGCCTGGCCCGCTGGGGGTGGGTTCTCCTGGTGCAGCCTGGGACGCCAGGCACTTTGGCTGAATGGGGACCAGAGTGTCACGTGGAGGGGAGCTTTGCTGTGCACCTCTTTGCTGTGGGGAGAGCAGATTTGTTTCTCCAGGAGGCTTTGGAGAATGCAGTACTCTACTGTCCAGTTGCTGCTGTAACCAGTACTGAGGACTTAGTCGTTTTAAAGCATTGCAAGTCTATTACCTTACGGTTTTGGAGGCCAGAAGTTCGCAGAAGGTCTGTGGGGCTGAAGTCAGACATTGCGGGGCTGGCTTCTTCCGGACGGTCCAGGGCAGGATCCGTCTCCTTTTCCCCCATGTGCTCCAGGCTGCCTGTGGCCCTGGCCTGGCTTCTTCTTCCGTCTTTGGAGCCCTGGCTGGCCACACTGCCCTATCTGCAGTCCTGACCTCTACACTTTTCCACCATCGCGGCCCCTGTGTTCACTGGGTCCCCTACGGAGCCCAGGAGAGCTTCCCTCTCCCAGGGTCAGGTGAGCAGTGACCCCTATTCTGTCTGCAACCTGGGCCCTTTTGTCTACATTGCCTGCTTTTAATTATGCTTTACTTTATAAAAAAGGGAGGTGGTGAGGGACTGGAGCCTGGGTCCCGAGCTTTGCCCCTACAGTTGGCCCGCTCCCTGCTCACACCTGGGCTGCCGCTCGCCTAAGCCGCGGGCGGCGCCCTCCAGGCAGGAGCGAAGCCCTTGTGCTCAGGGCTCCGAGGAAACGGACACGACTCGGTTGTGCAGGCAGAATTTCAGACTTGTTGCAAGTGGCCACACAGTGCTGCCCAAGGGGGTGCGTTCTAGAGACTGGGCCACTCTGCTCTGTCCCAATGCTCTGTGACTTGTGTTTGGACCAGACCCGGGAGCCTCCCTTTGATGAGTTTTGACAAAAGCCCATGGAAGCTCCTAGCAAGAGAGAAAGCTCGGCCAGCACCTCCCACGTCACCTCCCACCCCTTCCTCTCCAGCCTGAGGCACACAGTGGGGTTGCCAGATGGCTTCCCTCCTCTGTGACGAAACGCCTGAGAGCATTAACTCAGTGGAGGAAAGGGTTATTTTGGCTCAGGGCATCAGGGGGTTCAGCCCATGCTCTGCCAGCTCCATTGCTGCCGGTCTGTGTTGAGGCAATGATGTCACAAAGGCTGGAGTTGGGAGAGGAAAGATGCCCACCTCATGGTGGCCAGGACCCAAAAGCAAGGGGCTGGGGACAGGGCGCCGGCCCCAAAGCCACGCACTCCTATCTACTCCCTTCAACTGGATCCCGTATTCTACTGGATCCCATATTCTACTAGATTGCGTGCATTTCCATTGTCTCCCAATAACGCATCAAATCACACGTCCATCCATGAATCCCCTGATGAGGTCAGAGCCCTGAGGATCCAATTGCCCCCCTGAAAGCCCATCCCATGCGAACTTCTAAGCTGCAGGCGCGTGACCCTTGGGGGGCATTCCAGATTCAAATAATAATTTTAAGGTCCGAGAATTATTTCAAATGTTCCTGAGCTTCACGGGGCCAGAACCATCCGGCCTGTGCCTCAGGGTCCTTGATCCTGGCTGCCCATCATCACGCCTTGAGAGCTAGTCTGTTGTTGGCATAGCAACAGTATCAAGTCCCTCCCTCTGCAGCCCAGGAGTTCTCCACGGTATGAATAGGCCCAGTACCTACGCCCACTCTCCTGTGGATGGAATTTGGGGCTGTGTCCGCTTTTGATTTGGTGTGAATGAAGATACTGTCCGCATTCTTCTCTTGTTTTGTGTTTGAAAGCCAGCAGAATTTGCTTGGTCCCCTGTGACTCATACGTGAGCTCCCTGGCTTGTGCAAAGGGCCACGGCACAGGGGCTGTCCCTGGCCTCTCTGCTGGGGACCTTGTGTCACGACATGCAGTCCTGGATGCAGAGCAGTCTGTATCTGACGCTTTGTCCTGCTGCTGACTGCTTTCTGGGCCCTGCTGGGATGAGGGGGCAGCTACTGGGGACCCATCTGTGGGGCAGACAGCAGCATCCCAGATCCCAGGGCCCTGATCCAGCCACCTGCACCCTTTGCGTCTCTTCCCTTAGCTCCGGGGCTTGCGCCGGTGTTTGTTTATGTATTTATGAGCCCTCGAATTGCCGCTTTTGGCACGCTATTTACTTAACAATATAACAGTAATTGTGGGCTAATTGCGCTGCGATGAAGGCACAGCCAGGGTCTGCGCAGTAAGTGGGTAATAAAAACCGGGGTTTATGGGCTCTGCTACTGCGGAGATTTATAGCCTTAATATTGCATTATGTAACTAATTGTTTCCAGTTCCACATGGCCCCGAGTTCGCACGGAGACCCTCAGCCAGGGACAGCGGTTGGGAAACTGGCAGAAAGAGCAACTGTGGGCTCCTCGGTGTCTCTCCCCACAACCTATGGTACCCGCAGGTGCAGACCTTCTCCGTCTTGGAGATGAGGAGGAGGAAGCCAAGAAGAGCTCCTGCCTCGTCTTCTTGTTCCTCCGGATGCTGCGTCCTCAGAACAGACTGCAGGGTGTCCCGAAGGCCGTCTGAGGGCGGCTGAGGAGCCAACGGGGCTGCTGCCTCTCCAGACCCAGGTGGGCTCTGCATGGAGCTGTGTGTCCTTAAGGGCTTCCGGTGACGGGACAGCCACTCCGGGCCACTTTCTGATGTCAGCGCTGGAAGGAGTTCCAGGCTCGTGTGCCTTCCCTGAGCCACACTCAAAGCAGGATGTATTCCAGAGGGGGTCTCGGGGCAGGCCTGCTGCTGCCGGGAGCAGGGTGCAGGACCGCGTAAGGACAGTTGACACCTCCGTCCTCTCTAGGGTCACCTCCTGCTTCTCCCGGGGTGAATGCTGGGATTTCCAGGCTGAATCAGGAAAAACATGGGGACAATCCAGGGCAAAGTAGTGCCCAGGGAATTATGGGCTGTGCACAAGGCAGGAGACTGGTGTGTGCGTGCGTGCATGCGTGTGTTTGCGTGTGCGTGTGTGAACACGTGTGTGCATGTGTGCGTTGCTGGCTGCCTGTGTGCTGCCCTAGCCAAACCAAACCTGGGACAATGTGTGAATCTCACTAGGCGACAGCACTAATGGACTATAAGCCAGTGAATAAAATAAAATCAGCGCACGTCTACTGAAATAAATAAGGAAACGAATGAACAAACTGGGGAGGAGACAAAGCTTCTCTGGCCCTGGGTCCCACCTAGATGAGAGGAAAGGTTCAGGGAGTTCGGAGCAGGCGCTGCCACTGACAGTTTGACATTTGTGGGGGATTGAGTAATGGCACCTCGGGCCGCCCAGACGACCTAGGTCAGCGGGGTTCTGGGCCCGGTATCTACCTGGGGACTGCTGCCAGAATGGCGTGGAAAGGGACCACGAAGGGAATACTGCCTGCTGCCGGTGCTCCCGAGAGGCTTGCTGCAGCTGGTTTCCCTGACACGAGCTCGTCAGAGGAGGAGCTCGGGTTCTCACTGTCGCCGAGGAGGGCCGCTGGTCCCTTGGGAGGCTCTGATCTTTCTCCTGAGCACTGCCTCCCCGCTCCCCTGCAGACCCCTCAGCTGCCGCCACAGATCCTTCCGCCCTCTGGCACACTTTCCAGCCCCCTCCACCGGCCTTTGGCCCAGTGCAGATCCTTGACACAGACTTGCCTGATCCTTGCCCTGGGCCCTAGGCCTCCGGCTGGACTCCTGTGGAATGCTACCGTGGGATCCAGGCTCTTGGCCGGATTCTTGGGGTCTCTAACATGTAGACAGATCTCTTACACTCATCTGCGTTTGATGTTTTGGATGAATATCATAAAATAATCCTAAAAATAACGTGTCCTTTATTCAATCTATTCCCTTAAACCACTCACCACAACAACAGTGAATAGGGTATCTATAGGAATATTTCTGCACAAATTATTTATTAATTATGAGAGAAAGAGCTGGCCAAATAGCTCAGCGGATTAAAGCACCTACAAGCAGGTGCAGGGGCAGGAGGTTCAATCCCCAGTCCTGCTGTGCCATCCTGCCTGCCCCCAGGGTGTGCTAAGACACAGTTGAGACTAGGCGTGGTGGCACACGCCTGTAATCGCAGCTCTTGGGAGGCTGTAAACAGGCGGATCACTATGCGTCTGACTTAGCAGTGAGACCGTGAATACCCTGTAGACCCTTCCCTAAAATACAAAAAAAAAAAAATATGAAAGCAAAATGAGTAGGATTACGGTGCAGAGAGCTAGGGACAGAGGCCTAACTGGGAGATCCAAGCTTGGCCCAGCATGGAACAGAATGCACCCCATACGGGACCCTGTGGAGGCGATGCGTTGCTCCACAGGCAGGGAGATCACGGGGACAGGACCCGGGGTCAGAGCTGGGGCTTGCGTGGCAATGTGAGGGGGAGGAGCTGAGGCTGTCGCTGTGCATTGGCTCTCTGTGCTGTTTCAGCGTTGGATTTTCCGATCTTGATCCTTGAGCCAGGGCTCCCAGGAGGATGTCTTTATCTTTAGGGCCCGGAGGAGGGCGGGCCACTGAGCAAACCTCTGCCGGGCTGCTATGAGGTCCTTGTCCTGTCCATGCAGCCTTCCTGCAGGCTCGACGTTGGGGTCACTTTGAAGGCTTGGACGGAGGAAGCTGTAGTGAGTTTCTGCACATGAATGGCCCTGGCTCAGGAGGAACGTGCCCAAGGTCCCTGGACCATGAAGAGGGGGCAGCCCGTGGGTCGGATCCGAGTCGCCTGGCTGCGGTGAGCAGGATGTGCCCAGGTGCACCCAGCCAGCCTCCAGGGGTGTCCAGCAGCCCAAGCAGGCGTTCTGGGGAAGGCGGCCTTGGAAACTGCCCAACAACAGGGCCTCCTACCTAGCAGAGAAGTGAATCAAATCTGACACACGGGCTGAAACACCACTCAAACACAACTTCTCTTGTAGGCATGAAAAACCCAGATATAAATAAAGAACACGGTGAAAGGTAACAGGAAATACAGCCACGGATCCTTTGCACATGGGAAGTGAACCAGCATCGGAGGGAGGCGCCCCCAAGCGAAGGGGAAGGGAGCTACAAAGAGGCAAGATGCGCTCTGGACATGCACCCCCCTCGGGGAAAGGGAGCCTTCTGCTGTGCAAACGCGGGCTGATAACGAATAGCGATGAGGGAGAAAGGAACTAGATGCCCGGGTGCGGTCAGCTGAGGCTGCTGAGGCTGCTCCGTGGGAAGTTCTGAGCTGCCCCGTGGCACCAACTCTCCTTCCCATTTCCCTTCCTGCACCGGGGGAAGCAGGAGGCCTCGGGGTCCCTGACAGCGTCCTAGGCAGCAAGCAGGCAGGTGGCAGAGGACTGCTCTGTGTGCCAGATATTAGTGGACTTCTACGGAGCGGCTCTCCATGCACCCCTGTGGCCGTGGGCAGCAAGTAATTGCTTACAATTCTTTTTCTTGCTTGCCTTTTCTTTCCTTTTAATGATCCCCTAAATGAATGGCTTGGCAACCTCCAAATGGCCACCGAAAGAAGAGAGTGGAGAGGTCCTGGGGAGGTTGGGAGGAGCGCAAGTTCGGGAGGGAGGCAGCAGCCTAGACAGAGGCTGGTAGGGCAGGGAGGCTGCCTCGGGTCTGGGAGGGAAACGCCAGCGACAAACCCCGGCGGCCTTGTCAGCAGAGTGGATGGGGAAGCAATTGCAGGGTCTCTGGGAGCCCCGAGGGGACACTGATGTGAGGAGACCCAGGGGAGCAGATGTCGGAGCGAGGAGAGTATCGGCCTGGACCTCCTGCACCCGGCCCTCAGGGGTGCACAGCAGGCCTGCTGAGGGCTCGGCCCAGCCCAGGGCCCCGCACCCTGGACGGCATGACTCCATCGCTTCTTCTCCAAGGAGCACAGCAGCCGTTGCGCTGGGCAGCCCCGGGCTGCGTGCCAGTGTCCTGCTGGGCTGCTGGCCTTGGGCCTGTCCTGCAGGATGGGCCATCTGATCTGGTCAGGTGGCTGGAACGGGATCCTGGGCACGAGTGCGACCCACCCAGCAGAGTCTGTGTACTTGGCACGGGACACACGCGATGCCCACTGTGCTGCAGGAAGCGGGTGACAGAACAGCGGTCAGCACAGGGAGTCGGCTCCTGGACAGCACGGGCTGGGAGGTCCCGGGACCAGCAGGGGCCAAGCTGGCGCCCAGGAGCGGATGGTGTGGTTGCAATGGCAAGGCCAGCAGCCTGGGGACCAGGAAGAGCTGGCTTGGGGGCAAGTTCAAAGACAGAAGAGCCGCTGGCCCAGGAGGAGCAGCTGCCCTCTTGGAGAAGGTCATCCTTTTTGTGCTATGCAGGCCTTGGACAGACCTTGGACAGACCGAGGGAGGACCACCCCACCACAGAGGACTGTGTGCTGTGCTGATTCAGACGCTGGCCTCCTCCAGAGGCGCCCCTGCAGAAACACCCCAAGTAGCGCGCGCTCCCAAGTCAGCTCCTGCGGCCTGGTCGGGTTGACCCTGTGCTAACCATCATGCCCAGGACCCAAATGTGTCCTGACCGCTCTGCTGTGTGCTGCCAGGCTCCTCTGCCTGCAGAAGTGAGGATGCCAAGGGGGAGGAAGTCTGCCCTGGGCCTCCAAAGGTGGCAGGGCTGGGGTTAGAACCTCGATCACGGGCTCCACTTCAGCTGATTGTGCTGAGATTTCGGGTTGTAGCTGGGGTCGAGCGGCTCCGCCCTGTGTTCCAGTGCACTGCTCATTTGAACAAGTTCTGCCCAGTAGTGGACTGTCTGGACCTGGAGGCTTCTTCTCCTGGAGTACCATTG
Organism: Tympanoctomys barrerae; assembly: GCA_002564285.1. Lineage (NCBI taxonomy): Eukaryota > Metazoa > Chordata > Mammalia > Rodentia > Octodontidae > Tympanoctomys > Tympanoctomys barrerae. The sequence continues at coordinate 340 of NDGN011122076.1, read as the reverse complement.
TCTCGAACTTAGCATCCTAACTCGACAACTGGCACCCTGCAGTTGGAGGTAGACATCCTGCCCAGGGCTCAGTGGACCTCACCAGCAGGTAGAGGGGTCAGTTCCTTCCTGAGGCCCTTGGGAGGCTCTGAGTCTTGCTTTGCCCTGGGAGAAAAGGCTCCCGACTTCTGGGGCCCATGGCTCCTCTCCCTCTCTGCAAAGCCAGGAGACTGTGGCCTTCTCCCAGGTCACCTCTGCCAGGTCACTCGTGTGGTGCCAGGAAGTGGATTCTGAGCACCCAGGCTAGGACGCTGCATCCTTGGCCTCGGGGCTCCCAGCCTCCCTGGCCCCTTTCTCCTCT
>NDGN011121982.1:0-16302 GCA_002564285.1 Tympanoctomys barrerae | reverse complement strand
GAACTCAGGCCCTTGTGCTTGCCAGGGAAGCACTTACTCTACTGAGCCATCTCCCCAGCCCCAAACTACATGTTTTTAAAGAGTACAAATTAGAATTAAAACAAAAAATGACAAGTGATACAGAATTTCAAAAGTAATATGAATTTTTTTACAGTATTTGCTGTAATAGTGTTGTCTTCCAACCAGTTATTCATATTACCAGATATATGCATGTGAAATTGGAAGAAGAAAAAATAGATGTATAAGAAATTGAGAAAAAGTACAATCACTTGAAAAAAGGAGACAAAACAAATTATTATCTACTCCTTTCCATAGACAAGCAGAAATGCACAGTGCAGTTATCCAAACCATCTTGCTACTTACCTAGATAAATCCCTTTCCCCCACTCTCTTTCCTGTCCTGCTCCTCAGCTCAGTAAATCTTTCCTTCTGAATAAGTTCATTCCCTTTTCCCAGTATCCAGGCGATAGCTTTGCTTATTAAAGTTTGTGCTTCGCAATAAAGATGCTTTGAAATCTTAGATAACCACTAAGATATAGTTTATGTAAGAAAGGCAGCATGAAGATGTTATCCCAATAATAGGTTTGGTCTTCACTGAAGAATGACTAAATTATTATACATCTGCCTTGTATTATTGAAGTAAATGAGTTAATTACATATATATGATTTTTCATTTCCTCATTTAATATTTTTTTTTGTTATTATTACCAAGAAAATACTCAGCCAGATTGCATTAAATAAAAGGCCTTCTTTGGAGCCATAGATTTTTAAGGAGATGATGACGTTAATGGAATATGGAGACAGTCACAGTATGCTGGAATTTATATGCTATGCTAAATTTGTCTTTCAGTGATGATGCACTTTTCAGGATATGATGACAGTCAGTGTTGTTTTTTTAGGAAGATTATGCTCGACCTATTAAGGAGGTTGAACAAGAATGCCAGGACAGTGAAGAAGTGGAATAGGTCAGAAAAAATATTTGTGTAATAAACTTGAGAAGGGTTGGTATGATTCACTGGATATAGTTAAGGTAGGCAGAAAAATAAAAAGTGGTAGTCATGATAATAGCTAATATTCAGCTTGTGTTTACATGCTTTTTTATAATTTTAATCATCCTAACAGTCACTTAGAAATGGACTACTCTTACCCCACCATCCCTTAAACTCTTTATTCCAAACTCTGAAGACCTTTAAATCATAAGTTTCAGGTAGGCTCAGATGACAACAGGCCATAATTAGAACTAATATAAGGCTACTTATAATCTTATCACATAATAGCAGATTTATTTCTGATAAAAACATTAGTGTGTTTGGTTGTGGAGTGCTTCATCAAGTCTGGAAAAAGTGTAGTATATGGTTGCTTTTGTAAATATGGAAAGTTCCATTTGGAGTTGGAATAAGGGATAATAGCTCCATATTAATAATTCTTACTTTATAGATAAAAGTCACACATAGAAAGTGGCAGGGGCAGAATTTGAACCAAGGCAGTTTTTTTAGTTCTTTGCTTTTAGCCACTATACTGTTTTGCCTCCCTTTGTAATTGGGAAAATAATTCTCTTAAACTTACTAAAAGATTTTTTTTTTTTAAATTTTTCTGTATTTTAGGGAAAGGTCTACAGGGTGTTCAGGGTCTCACTACTAGACCAGACTCCTAGCGATCTGCTTGTTTACAGCCTCCCAAGAACTGGGATTACAGGTGCACGCTACCAGACCCAGTCTCAATTACCATCTCAGCACACCCCTGGGGCGGGGCTGGCACTGCAGGCCCAGAGATCAAACTCCAAGCCCCTGCACCTGCTTGCAGGCGCTTTAATCCGCTGAGCTATTTGGCCAGCCCTAAAAGTTGAATAGGATTTTTAATTTTAATTTTATTTTATTTTTGGCTAGCTCAGGCTGCCTTAAGGGCAGGTCTGGAGATCAAACTGCGGTCCCCTTCACCTGACTGGGTTTGCCAGAGCAGGTGCTTAAATAACTGAGCTATCTCACAAGCCCCTTAAGGGATTTAAAGAATAAAATTAAAAGAGGAAAAAGGAGACAATGTAAAAGAAAGGAACTTTAGGATGGTCTAATTTGAGATGCCAGTGGGGTGGGTGCAATAAGAAACCAGCAATATTTTGGTTATGACTAGAATTCCTAAAATCTAAGATGTCATGATTGTAGCCATTTATACTGTCTATGAATTTAAAATGTTAAAAATGAAATGTTTACTTTTTATGTCCCACAGGGTTTTTTTTTTTCACATATTACTATTCTCTGTGCTATTTAGAGTGTTATTGATACAACACTGTAGAATAATTTCAAATTACTGCTTTAGGGTTTTTTTCGAGGTCACTGATAACATATTCTGCAGCTTTGATATTGGTGCCTTCTTATCAGAAAGTATAAACAAAGCCTTTTCAGACAACGTCCAGCAAGATCTTTTAATTAGCACATAAGCCCAACATACGTAGTTCCAACAGCGCACATAGTTGAAATGAAGTGCAAGTGCTATGAGCAGCTATGACTGATTTCACAAATGAACGACAGTGGCAGTCATGCTATGTCTACCATCTGGCCAGTATCAATTATAAGACATTAACTGTAGATCCACTGATTAAAGAATATTTCAGTGATATGAAGGAAATGTACAGTTTATAATTATTAAAAGATGAGTAAGACTTTTGCCTCTGGAAATTGGAAACCATGGTAATTAAGACAGTTCATATAAGTGATTTTTAACAGATATTATCGAAAGTTGATACATAATCAACGAAATTTAGTCACTGAAGGAGAAAAATTGAAATAGGAACAGAATCTTGAACACTGCTTTGTGAAGAATTTAAGTACTTCCTTACACTTTTTTTCTTACCCTTTTATTTTTAACAGATGACAATCTAGTTACCTAGGTCAATAAATGGACTCATTTTTCTCGTAAGTAATAGTTGGCATAATTAATTATATCATAATTAGAAACTGATTTTAAGATGTCAGAAATTGAGCAAATTGTTTGGCAAAGTCTGAGATTAGACTAATATGATTTATATTCAAAAATCATATTTTACCTGTTTGACAAGTTTCTTTTTAAAAAAAGATTAAAATTAGTAGTTATAAATGGTACAATTTTGTTACAATTAAAAATGAGACCAAAGTGCTGGCCAAATAGCTCAGTGGATTAAAGCCACCTGCAAGCAGGCGCAGAGGCCAGGGATTCGATCCCCTGGTCTACCGTGCTGGCTCTGCCTGCAGAGTGTGCTGAGACTGCATTTAAGACTGGGCGTGGTGGCGTGCGCCTATTATCCCAGCTCTTGGGAGGCTGTAAACAGGCAGATCACTACAAGTTCGATCTAGTAGTGGGAACCTGAACACCCTGTCGACCTTTCCCTAAAATACAAAAATGTAATAAATAAATAAATAAAATGAGGCCAAGCACATTTTCTAGGAAGATAAAATCGATAAGCACGCCCAAACATACATAAAGCTGTATGAAAAGTAGACAGAAAAAAACATAGCAGCTAGAAATCTCCAGACCTAAAATGATGACACAGCAATGAAATATTTTGGCTTTTTTTTTTTTCTTTTCTTTTCTTTTTTTTTTTTTAAGTCTTTAGTCCGTGGTTTGAGCTGAAAAGCCTAATAACCCAGATGTACTGATAGGTACTGACAGAAAAGCTCCAGACCACACCAGTAAAGGCTAAATATGGAGCCCAGTATTCTGTTGTCAGCAAGGTATAAGAAGTACCATAATATACCAGCTGTGATGGTTGTCAGAATAGGAGATTAGGTCAAGTACAGTCAAGCTCTTATCCCCACAAGATGCTTAGCTAGTCTTCCCTCCACTGCATTGTCCGTGGGAGGAAACCTAAACTTCCACTTCTATCTAGGAGGAAAGAGAAGCTCTTGTTTCTTCCTGCTGGGTGATGTTGAAAGAGACCTAGTGGAGAATGAATACTTTCACCATTACCCAGCAATAATGAGGTATTCCTTCCCAGCCCCTTCTCTTCCCCTGGGAATCAGTGCAGGCTCTCAGCCAGAGACGTATCACTGAAGGCTTGGTAAAGAACCAGAACTTCATCCTACACAGAATTATCAAAAACTCCATTCCAGTTCTGGTGTCTGGAGGCCCAGTGAAGGACCTGAACCTCATTCTACCTCGCAGTAGTGAAATGGCACTCCCCATCTTCCTGTGCTGGATGGAGCAGGCCCAAACAAAGCGGCTAACTTGGAAAATTTAAATAAGATCTGCACTTTCAGAACATAATAACCAGACTCTTCAGATTTCACTTGAAAATTGTGAAGTTGTGAACTAGGCAGATCTCAAATGAAAGCAACAGTAAACTAATACCAAAAAATACAGACATATTAACATTATCTGATAATGATTATGAAGAAGCTATCCGAAAAATATTTTTATGAATATGGTCCTACTTGAAAGAAATGAAAAAAGTTTTACAAAAAATAAAAGGTTTGCAAAGAAATAGATGTAAAAAACCAAATAGCTGAAATATCTCAATGCATGGGCTTAAGAGCAGGACAAAGAGATAGATAAATGAATTAGTAACCTGAATGAAACAGTAGAAATTTCCAAATCTGAACAATGGAGAAAAAATTGATCAAGATAAATGAACAGAGTCTCTCAGGGACCTGTGGAACTGTAACAAAAGACCTAACATTCATGCCCTCAAAAATCTCTCAGAAGTGAAGAAAGAATGGCTGGAAAAGTATTCAAAGGATGACCAAAAACTTTATTTGGCAAAAGGAGTAAACCTAAAAAAGCTCAACAAGTTTAGTAAACTCCAAGCAGGATAAAATAAGTCCATATCTAGATATGTTGTCTGTCTTTAAAGTCAGTTTCTTGAAAACTTCTGAAAAATCAGAGAGAAACAATCCTGAAACCAGATAGGAAAAAACTACTCTGTAAACAGGGAAACAAAGTTTTTAAATTATAAATCATGAAAGCAAGAAGTTGCATGTTTACCGGGTGCTGAAAGAAAATAATTTGTTTTTAGGAAAACTTAAGAGATCTCATGTCAGAACTTTTGTTTAGATTTTTAGTTATCTAGTATTTTTCAGGTCAATTGAACAGGTCGTCTCTGTTCTATTCAGTGGAAGAATATGTCCCTCAATGAAGTATTAGTACTAAAACCAAAAGTCAGAGCACTTTATTAGTCGACAGTAAATTGTCCTCATATTCCATAGGAGGAATTTATTCAGCCACATAGGAGTCTAGTGTGTTACAGTGACATTCTCTCATAGTCTGATACATGGCTTTACTTTTGCTCCAGCAGAACTCTTTATTGAGCATGCGGACAGAAGGTGATGTGAAATGCGGGTTGGAATCATTGTGGTTATTTGTAGAGTGTTGGAAACCAAGGAAAGGCTGACAGTTGTGGTATGTAGCCTATGAGTCAGAGTGAGTGGTAGAAACAGGCTGGAGACACTAAAAAATGCACAGTAGGGCCAGCCAAATAGCTCAGTGGACTAAAACGCCTGCTTAGACAGGCGCAGGGACCAGGGTTTGATCCCCAGTCTGCCATGCTGGCCCTTCCCCTGGGGCACGCTGAGACAGCAACTGAGACTAGGCGTGGTGGTGCTTGCCTGTAATCTCAGTGCTTGGGAGGCTGAAACCAGGAGAATCACTACAAGTCTGATCTGTGTAGTGAGACCCTGTAGTCCCTGTACTAAAAAATACATTATTTAAAAAAAAAAAAAAAGGCAGAAAAGTTTGAGTTGCTAACATTTTCTAAATAACCAGTAGCTGGTTGATGGTTGTATTTATGACATCAGAAACTCATACTTTTCTCTCCAGTGTATAGTTGTGATGATACTTGATTTGGGGGGCTAAAGCAAGACTTTGCAAATAATGATACAGATCAACAAGTTGTATGGGGTGTAGTTAAAAGTTATACTTATATACCTCTGGAGAAAATTGTAGATACTAACCAAGTTTGGGCTGAAAGTCCTGTAACAAGAGTAGTCACTTTCTCTGGGACTTTTATAAACTGTAAAATAAAATAAGAAATCCACATTTTCAGGAAAATGTTACATTTCAGAGAAATGATTCAAAGGAGCTCCATGGCAGTTGGCAGTTGTGGTGAGCACATTTCCACAGACAGTCATGCATATTGGCAGAGTGAGGGCTGGTGGTATGAAGAATGTTCAGGAGGCACAGATAACAGATTGTGACATTTCAAGAAGCCAAAGGCTGGTGGTGCTGACAGTAACATCCTGCAGTGCATCTTGGGATAAATATCCGTTAGAGGTAAAAAGGAAATGGGCTCAAAAATAAAATCGTTGGGGGGCCTGCCCCTTAGCTCAGTTCTTTAAGTGGCTGCTTCAACGAAGCAGCCAGGCTCAGGTTATGGTGGTTCGATCCCCACAACTCAAGCCAGCCAAACCTGCCCTGAAGGCATTTGGAGGCTGTAAACAGGAGAATCCTTGCTCTAGTAGTGAGACCCTGAACACTCTGTAGACCCTCCCCCTAAAAAAAAAATCACTAGCTACTAAAAAATAAGAAAATTCTACTTATCATTTTGTAGAACTTCTAGGATGAAATTGGAAAGTGCATTCACACTAAGACACATAATTTTATTTGGGATTTTTGCTGCTCAAATATGAAGTGTCATTTAAAAGTGTTCTACTTATCTTTGAAAAGTTCAACTCACTTAGGTTTACTGATTTCTATCCCATGCCCCCAGGGTAGATTTGAGTAATTCATTTGGATTTTTAAGAAATAGCTATTAACAATGTTACTTTGATGACTTTCTCATTAAAAAAAAATTCATATAGTGGTTAACCTGATACTACTTTTCCTACAATAAGTAAGAAAAAACTTCCCCAACTCTTCTTGAAGAAGTAATTTTTTCTCATTGTTTTCTATGGTTTCATTGTTCTCCTTAGGTTTTCATTATGTGGGGTTCTTTTGTGTTTGTATGTGCTTCTAAGGTGCATGTGTTTGTGTGCCTCATGGTATTTGTATGTATACCTGTGTTGGGAATCAAACTCAGCCTTACACATGCTAAGCAGGTACTGTACCCCCACATAGTTGTATCCCCAGCCCTAATCTTCTAACTTAAGAGACAGTTTATATTAAAATTTCAAATTATTTGTTTTTGTTTTGGGTGTGTGGGTGTGGTTGTATGTTTGTTTATAGACAGGGTCTCACTATGCAGTTCAGACTGGCTTTGAAAAATTCACTGTGTAGCCAAGGCTGGCTTGAACTCATAGTGATCCTCCTGCCTCAGCCTCCCAAGTGCTGGGATTACAGGTGTGTGCACTAGCACACCTGTCTAATTCTTAAGATGAAACTCCTTCCCTTTCTTAAATAATCCTTGGTATAACCTGGTTTTTGACAAAATTCAGAATGAAAATGGTCAGAATTTGTCTTCCAAATTCATTTAACGCAAATTCCTTCCTGCTTATCTTAACATACCATGGCCAAAATACAGCCAATAAGAGCTTTGTTAACAACTTTATACTTTTAGCTAGATTTTGGCCTGAAGCACATACATATTTTGTAAAATTTCCTTTTGGATCATATCTTGATTTTCAGGCCTGTTTATTTACCCAAAGTTATTTATCAAATCAGTTACTTGGATTCCTTTTTTCATTTTTAAAGTTGGTTAAGAATTCCATTCTGCACTGATTAGTATCTACTTCCTTAGCCTCCTTTGTATCATTTATGGAAATCATTAATCAATGTTTAAAAAATTACAGGACTAATTTTCTTTGCCCTGAAACACTGAATAGGATTGTCTGTCTTAGAAGCAGCCCTGATGTTCTGTCCCATCATTTTGGTATTTCTGTGCAGTCTTTTTTTTCTCTTTTCATGAAAACTGAAGTATTGCGTTTTCTTCCAAATGAACAGTTGCACAGGCTGCTTCTACTACGAGCTTGGGTGTTCTGAAGGAAGTCTAGCCTTCTGTTTTCAGTGTCTTTAAGGGCTCCTCAAAGTTAATTAACTTCTAGTATTCCAGGTAGTCTGTATTTTCACAGACTATTTTAAACATGCATTTGTAATGTGATGTCTTGCATGAGGTCATAACAGCCAGTAGTTTGCTTTTAACTATTTTTAACTAGTTAAGTTATTTTATGTTAGCTTTAAATGTTCAAGTTAATTAATATCAAATAGATATTAAGAGATACAGGTCAGAACTAAACCCAAACTGTGAAGAACATAAGGGTTCTTTTCTTTTTCCTACTCAACCACTTTTGAATGGGTTTCATATATTATTCATGGTAAGAATTAATACCATGGAATTTTATTTATTTTTTAAAAGACAGTTCTAGGTATACATTTTGGCCCAGGAATAGCTCCAGGCCCACTTCTTCCTGGTCTTTGGTACTTAATACTCTTCTTAGTTTCTTACTCATTTCGTATTTATATCAATTTTGGATTATCTCTATGGCTTCGAAGCTATTCCTTGGGCTGTGCTACATATAGTTTTTTCTACACACATTGCAGCAGCTCTGAGATTTTTTTTTTTAATTCTGTCTTTAAATCCTTTGACTACTTTTGAACTCCTAAGCAGAATTTTCATGGAAATGCTTCTGATTGTTTGGAATTTTGCCTACCAGAATAATTGACACAATTTATTATTGTGACTGACAGCACATTATCATGTTTGTTGTGAAAATGTTGGGCTGACAGTAGTATGTTTACTATTTTTGTGTGCTATACACATTTACAAAATAAACTGAATTATAGAAAAGTACAGTCTGCCCCTACCAGTACTCAACTGATACAGATCTTTCCTAATCTACTTCTTATAGAAAACCAATAAGGATGCATATATTATTTTATTTACTCTCCTCAAACATACTGAGTCCCCTCGCTGTCCATACTTCATGTCACAGGACAGGGCTTTGGTGCTTTTTGTTGTCTCTTAACCAGGACATACTGTCACTCTATATCAGACAGTCCTTTCTTCACTTCACTTAATCACTTTTTCCCATTGCTGATTAGCATTTCTAATCTGAAAATCAAAAAATCCAGAGTCTGAAACTTTTTGAGCTCTGACATGCTATTACGAGTTGAAAATTCCACACCTGACCTTATGTGATAGGCCACAGTCAAAACACAGGCACACTACAATGTTATGTATACCTTCAGACTGTGATTATAAGGTATCTATATAAAGGCCTGCAACATAAGTAAGCTTTATATTTAGTCTTGGGTTCCATTCCTGTGATATCTTGTAATGTCCTATACATGCCAACATTCCAAATTCAAAAAAAAAAAATCTGAAATCTAAGGACTTGAAGTAAAAGATGCTCAACTTATAATTACTTGTAGATGCCACATAATTTTCTGTCAGAGGACTCAACCCAGCTTTATTTGTATAATTTATTTGTATAATTAACTTTTACTAGGATCTTTTAGGGGAACAATTTTTTCACTTACTCTTGTATTCTTGGCATGTGGTATACTAGACACTGACTGTTGTTTTACTTAACACACTTAGAAATACAAGCAAAATATATAAATGAGCAGTTCACAAAAGAAATACAAATGCAAATATATTTAAATACTTTAGCCTCATGCATTAGTGGAAAATAGTATTGAAAGCAGTGACAAAGCGTGTTATCTCCCCTGTGTTAGGGAACTTTTTAAAGAATGATGATGCCAAGTGTGTGTTGAAGAGTGTGGCTATTAAGAGGATAGTATCAAATGACACTGATCCAGTCAGGAGTGATGGTGCATGCCTGTGATCTCAGCACTCTTGGAGGTTGAAGCAACAGCATTAAGTTTATTGCCTTGCCTGGGTAATTCATGATGTTGTTAGACCATCTTAAAAATAAAAATTAAACAGTGATTTGTGATGTAGCTCCATGTGAAGACCTTGGGCTTAATGGCCCAGTACTGCCGAGAGAGGGAGTGGGGAGGAGAGGGGAAAAGAAGGCAAGAGAGGCATAATCCCATTCTTTTTTGTATTACAAAAGTGACTCTGGTTGTATGCTATAAATTCATAGCAAAAATAATGGAAAGATTTTTCCCAGTGTTGATAGCTGTCTTGTCTGGAGAGAGAATATGATCATAGAGATGGAGGCATAAATGAGTTCTGGGACCCACCTTTGCAGATGTTTTATTATATAGCCTATAAAATTACAAATGAAAATTATGGAAAAAAATTAAATTACACATGAGTTAAATTGATGAGGAATATGTTGGGGGGGCTTCTTTTTGGGGGGGGATACAGGGTCTGGCTACGTAGTTTGGACTTATAGTGATCCTCCTGTCTCAGCCTCCCCAGTGGTGTGCACCACCACACCCGCTTTTGTGGCCAGCATGGCATGTAGTACCGAGGATCAAACTCAGGACTTTGCACTTTGCCAGGCAGGCCCTTATGCCACAAGCTATCACCCCAGCTCTAGAGGCCCACTTTTTTTATATATGGAAAAGGAAAATATAGGATAACAAAACTGGTTTTATCTAGAACTGCAAGTAGTTTCACATTTATTGGAGCCAAAAACGTGATACCAAAAGAATGAGGTTAAATATATTTTTAATTTGGGAATTGACATTGGCATTGTTGATAAATAAGTGACTCTTGGGAATGTGCAGTTGACACAAGGAAAGAGATTACTAACCTTTTTGTGTCTGGATCCATTGGCAGGTTTGAGGAATCCCTTTGCATTATTTTATAGAACTGTATTTGGGGCAGGGGACATAGTTCATTGGTACAGCACCTGCCTGGCAAGTGCAAGGTCCTATGTAAGATAAGATAAAGCGAAATTAACTCAGTAAGTAAAATGTAATTGTACTTTGCCACCCAAGTTTAACTTGAAAGCCAATTATATTGGAATTCAGCTAGCAGAATATTAGGAAAACAATATTTATGATATAGTTATATATCTACTTTTTCTTTGCTTTGTTCTTTTTTGTTTTGCTTTGCCTTTGAAGTGCTGAGGATTGAATGTTGAGCTCATCCCTTGTCATTTTTTTAGATAGGTCTTGCTAAGTTTCCTACACTTGGCTTCCCATTTATGATCCTGCTCTCTCCATCTCCTAGAGTGCTGAGATTGCAGGTGTGTATGCCACTGCACTCAGCTTAAATGGAATCTTTTATGACTTTTTGAAATCTATCAATGGACCACAGATTAAGATGAGACTACAAGTGTGGAGTTCAATTAAGAAATCAGTGTATTTGCAGATAGTGAAAGTTTTGGTGAAAGTGTATAGTGCCTTTGCATAACTAACTTGCTTTTGATATTACAGGTTTTTGATTGGTCAGGGAGCACATGTAGGAGCTGTCAACAGTGAAGGAGACACACCTTTAGACATTGCAGAGGAGGAGGCAATGGAAGAGCTACTTCAAAATGAGGTTAACCGCCAAGGTAAGATACAAAGCAACTTCAGTGGCAAAATTAGTAAAAACTGCTTTAGAAAGAATATATTTTTTTTAAAAAGAAAGAACATAATATTTTGGTTTTCCTATAAAAGTATTTGTGAGCACTGAAGGGTAATTGAAAGAAAAAAATTATCAATAACTTGTACAGTGACTCTTAAATGATTCTCAACTCTAATATTTTAAAAACATGAAGACTGTATCATAAGCAAGTTTGGGCTTAAAATTATGTGGAAATGTTTTAGAGTAATATACAGACAGTGGAGAGAGAAAGTACACACAGTGGTTGTTACACATTGCAGATTTAAATACAATGGTTAGGAAGGCCTCCCTGATGAGCCAGCATCAAGATAGATCTGAATGAGATAATAAGTTCTATTAATCTGTGGAAAGAGCAAAAAGAAAGCAACAAGGATGAGAAACTACCTGTTATATTTTAGAGAAGCTTCAGGTGGGCCTGGATGACTAGAGCAGGCAGAGCAAAGGAAGACCCTGCTTGGAGCTGAGGACAGAGATACAGTATAAGGCCATACATTTGAAAAGCCTTAGGAGCCATTGGGAAGAAAGGAGCTTTTGCTCATTTGAGTGAAGTAGGAAGCCGTTGGAAGGACTGAGGCAGAGGAGTAACATGAGTGAGTGACTTATAGAAAGGGCCACTGGACATTGTGTTGGGTGTAGATTGTAAGGAAGCCAAAATCAGAAATAAACTAGAATAATTAAATGATTCTAATAATCTAGTCAAGATAAAGTCAACTTGGACCTGAATGGTAGTAGGTTAGAGGTGAAGAAATGTTGCCTTATAGGTTATTTTGAAAGTTTGGCCAAAGTGTGTAAGAAACAGAGGGTCCATGTTTTCTCCACATATGCACTGGAGTTGTTCTGAAAAATTAATACAGATATTCCTTGTTTAATGGCAGAGTTCTGTGAGTAGGTGCTTAAATGAATTTGGCACTGAGGAATTATGTACTATGTGTATAGTTTCAGAACAAAGAAATGCTCAGAGGAAACTCAGACTTGATTTTATTTGCATAACTCTTACATGCAGTACTGTATTATATGACAGCATAAAACTGCAGGGCTGTGTTAATCAGCAAAAGCTGCAGCACTGTACAAATAAGGTGTAGTATACACAAAAAAGCCATTAAGGTTCTATAAACAAAATGTACAGAACTATCTAGAAAAAAAGATGACTTGTAGGTCCAAACAGTTATTAAATGAAGAATATTTGTATATATCAAATGCTTAGATATGCAGTAAGCACTAAGGTGTTAACTATTATTACCAGGCTAAAACTGATTCTGCTTCTTTTCTCGCTTTGTGGGATAGCTATTGTCATCACTCCCATCTTACAAATGAAGAAACTGAAGCACAGCATAAATTAAATGCCCTGCCCAAATAACACATCTAGTAAGGAGATTCAGACTTAACCTGTATGTATTCATTATCCAGTTTTTAACCTGGATCTTTTGAACATAATTAACTAGTCAGGGCACTAAAATTAGGAACCAAGTCTCCTAATATATAGTACTAAGGTTGTGCGGTGTTTATGTTAGTGAATTTTTGATGAATTAGCAAGGTCTGTATATTTGTCAGGGTTTTATTTTTTAAGAATAAGAAAAGGATTTTCTTTTCTAACTTTTCTTAAATTTAGAAGTTTCCCTTCAGAAATACTTTAAGTTTGAGTCTTGTTTTTATATATAAATCAGATACAATATAAGCATTACTTGGAAATAAAAGGGAGTAATTTCTTTGTAATTAGGTAAAGGTAACAAAATTAGAAAAGCAATAGATTTATCTTTAAATTTCAAGTTCAGAGGAAGCAATAGCAAAAGTATGATTGTTTACAATGGTGAAGATAGTAGAAATATAAAGTGGTACTTGTGTTTTTCTTGTGCTGTTAGTTTTATTTTTGCAGTACTAGAGATTGAGTGATAATGGACTAAGGCAAGGTAAATAAGGATACAGTTCAGATAGAGGATAATATGGTAGCTTGCACAACAGCACAGAGCTTGATGTCTTGGCACCCGATGTGGAAATAATAGATCACTGAATGATGGTAGAAGACAAAGACTAGAGATGCAGTTAGAAAACTGCTTGTAGACCAGGTCATCGAAGGCTTTGTTACGCAAAGAGCTTGAGCGTTGTCTCATAGTAGGTGAGCACCGTTGATGAATTTTATATGTGTAGAGGTGATCAGCATTTGGGTGTTTTTGGTTTGTTGTTGGGGTCTTTTTGGGGTGGTTGTTGTTTGTTTGTTTGTTTGTTTGTTTTGTTTTGTTTTTTAGTCTGGCAGTAGTAGAGGAATTAATTGGCAACAATTGAGGCTGAATGAGTTAAGGGGCTTTGGCAGTAGTTAAAAGTGTGAAGTGTAAGGTGTGAACTATAGTTATAGAGTGATAGAAGACAGCTTGAAATCTAGTAATTGATTAGAAAGTGAGGATAAGGTAAAGGGTAGGATTCTGATGACTCCCAGGTTCAGGGGTGTGTTATGGTATCTAGTGCAACACAGTACAAAATAGACACAAAGATTAGTTAGGAAAAATTGGTTAAGATTGTACCATTTAGCTTGATGTGGCCATATGTATTATTTTATTTCTTTTACTTTTTTCTATTCTGGCTCATACAGCCATCTGACTACTTGATTCTAATTAAATGTCTGGGACATCAAACTTAACGTTTATGAGATTTACAATTTTAATTTTTTCAGTTGCTCAGCCTAGAAACCTGATTTTTCACTCCTCAGTTTTGCCTATGTCTGTACTAATATCTATATCCAAAGTAATACATATTCTGTTAACAGTACCTTAAAAAATTCAGAATTGAATTACTTCATTACCATCAATGCTACCACTTTGAATCTCTAGTTACCTTCATCTTTTGCTTATATTATTGTAATGGTCTCTAATTTGGTGTTTTAATTTGAAATCTTAGTGTTCTTAATTCAAGATCCTTCTCTGTTTATTGTTATCTTCACTATTGTATATATACCTCAACCTGCTTTTATAAAAAACATTCCATGCAGGCTTTCACCTCAGAGCCTATTAGTACTTCCTTCTGTTTGAAATGTTCTTTCCAATAATAATGTGATTATTTACTTCATTTTTTGCTATAATGTCATTTAATCAAAGAGATTCTTCATCAGTCTACATAAAATCCCCTCTCATTGCCATTTTTCTCTTTATTTTCACTGACTAATCATGTTCTGCCATATAATATGTTCACTTCTGTATTCAAGCACTTAATGAAGTACTGTAGCCAACACATAGTGGGCACTCCCTCAGTACATACTGGGTGGATGGAGGGATGGGAGAAAGATCTTGAACATATAATTGGATACATGCATATGGACTATGAGAAATATGAGTTAAAAATGTGTTGATTGTTTTCATTATTCACTTAGTAAAAATTTACAAAGTCTTTATTTCAAGAGTTTTGCCAGGTAGTGGGGTTACAAGCTTAAAAGACAATATCATTACCTTTAAATAACTCAGAGTTAGTTAGTGATCCATGCTCCTTAAATATAAATTAAAGATTGTAAATGTATTACATTATGTTATTTATTAAGATCATAAGACATTACAGAATTTTTCATGAGTTTTAGAATTGTTTTTAGTAATTTTTTTTTCTCAAGATACAGACTCTTTGAAGGTAGGAACTAGTGTCCTATTAATTTTTGTATTCTTCCCACTTTTCACTTCAACCTAGCACAGTGTTTATAAATGAATGGACATCTCTGTAACCTGTTACATGAAAAATCCCAATGATATGAAGACAATTGTGTTGAAAAAAAGGGAATTTAGAGAGAAAGAGAAGGGATTTTAGATTGGATGAATTTTACATGAAATCAAGTCCTCCAAATTTAAATGTTGGTAAACATTTATATTTACATATGTCTTTAGCAGGCTAGAGTTCAGAAAACTTGTTAAAACAGAAGATAATCTGTTTTAGGATTACTTCTTTAGAACTGTAATTGTTCTAAAGAAACCTTTTCTCCCCAAGGATGCAGCCTTAGTCACATTTCTTGTCACAGAGATAAAATCCCCAACAACCATAACTTAAAACAGAGGTTTACTTTGGCTCACAGTTAAAGTTGATGGCCAGCTGGCACCAAGGCACCGACAGCATGGCAGCCAGGAGGCAGAGGGAGCAGGGAGAAGCTGGAGAGGGAGATATACCTTTCCAGGGCACATCCTCAGTGACCCTCACCAGTGAATGAATCCCCTGATACAAATAGTGGTGGTAAATCCAGCCACCTCCAAAAGCCCTATCTGCCTCTACGTGTGTGGTGGTTTTAAGGTCATTCTTCATCTAAACTATAACAGATGTTATACTTTAGAAAATATTCGTGTTTTTAGAAACCCATTAATAATGTGAGACAAAAGCTAATCAATAGAAAAAACTAATAGCTATTCATGGTGTTCCCACATTCATGGATTTATCCAATGTAGATGTTATAAACGGCCTGTTTTGGATTTTTAAAAAATGGCTTTGCTTTTTCTTTGTTTTGTTTTGTTTTTGCTTTCTTGGTACTGGAAATCAAACTCACCACCTCATGCTTGCCAGGCAGGCACACTTTTTCATTTTTAGCTTGAAACATTTTGTATACTTTTATTTCTCAGCATAGAAATAGAATATTTTCTATTAGGAAAAAATTAATAATTTTTATTTTATCAGGGGTTGATATAGAAGCAGCCCGAAAGGAAGAAGAACGGATAATGCTTAGAGATGCAAGACAGTGGTTGAATAGTGGCCATATAAATGATGTCCGGCATGCAAAATCTGGAGGTACAGCACTTCATGTTGCAGCTGCTAAAGGCTATACAGAAGTTTTAAAGTAAGTTTTGTTTTTAATTCTGCAAACATTATTTTGAAACAGCTTATTAAAGGAGTAATTTAATGACAATTTTCAGAAAGAATGGGGGACCGGGGAGATAGCTCAGTAGAATAAGTGCTTGCCTGGCAAGTGCAAGGGCCTGAGTT
>NDGN011121860.1:0-15424 GCA_002564285.1 Tympanoctomys barrerae | reverse complement strand
CAATTTGATTTGAAACTGTCTCATTGCTATTTGTCTCTCAGTAAAATTATGGAAAAAATAAAACATTTTCTATAAGTTAATGTTATGCCATTTTCTGGTTTATAATCTGCCAGTGGTCTGCTCTGGTGTTTGGAGTAAAAAGCCAGTATCCTTCCCAATACCTCCACAGCCTTGTGTCTTCTGGCCCTGTCTCTCCAGCCTTCCATGCTGCTGCCCTGCGTCTCGCTCATGTAAGCTGCAATCATGAGGCCCTTCCATTCTCAGACATAACATAATGAATTTTGTATAGTTTATGAATATATGGTTTATATTTGCATATGAACTATACAAAATATTTATATTTTTACTATTGTACAGCCAGCTACTCAAGCAATACTTTTGACCATTTAATGAATAGAATAATTGATCACTTCTGTTTTATACTATACTGTATACTTCAACTAACTGAATTGAAATATACTGTCTTATCATGTACTGTGATATAATTTAAAGTACTTTATTGAACACACAAAGCACAGGATTAAGTATTATGCCTAGGGATGAAATTTGATGATATTTTTTCCTCTATATTTTGCAATTTATTGAAGGATATTGATGCAGGAAAACATCTCCAAGTATAATAAAATTATTTAATGACTGTTACAAATCTTAGAAATTGAAATTAAGAAACAGAAGACTAAATGTGTTCTAAGAATTCATCTAAGCTACGTATTATGTATGTGATTAATTATCATCAAATCATTATTGTATAAACATTAGAATCTAAGAAATGAACATAAAAAACAATAGTTACATAAAATTGTAATATTTAAAAAATTAAACTCCTCTTAATTGATTGTTCTTTGGGTTCTTCATCCTTCTAGTGTCCATTTGTATATTTATTATTTACTTAGTTGCAATTGAGGTGGTGTCTGCGTTATTTTTCTCTCATTTCTGGGACAAAATACCTGATGCCACAAATTAAAGAAGCAAAGGTTCATTTATCTCACAGTTTGTGGAGGTTTCAGTCCATACTCTGCTGGTTCCAAGGCAGAGCAGCACATGGCAGAGGGCAGCAGTTCATAGTGGTGGAAAATAGAATGACAACAAGAGAAAATAGGGAGGAGCAGTGGCAATGGTGGCAGAGGAAAGCCTCTCTCCCTTCCTTATATTGCATTCAGACTATCCATTGGAGTAGCACTCACACCCACAACCCCAGGAGTACTCAGACCTGTAATCCCAGTGTTGGCTCATGAACTAATCACAAACTGTAGAAGCCAGCCCCAATTACTGCATGAGCCTTTGGGGTATCATAGACACCAACCATAATAGGTAGATACTTGAGATTTTTCTCCTACATTGTAATAGTCATAAAAGTTTTTATTAAACATTTATTACAGCTTTCTTTTTAATGGATACATAATAATGTAGTGTTGAAACTACCCAAAATTTACCTACCTCATTTCTTTTTATTGTCTATTTTTTCTCTGGTTATTTCATCAGACAAGTAGGCTTACAAGAGTCTTATATAGAAATACAATTTCTTTTAATTCATTAGAATTTCAGCAAAGAGTGAGAGAAATTTTATTCTAGAGGAGGGAAATGAGCAAAAACAGAGTTACAACTTAATAATAAAAAGATTCTACTTTCTTATTTTTCAGATGAAGAAACTGAATCTTAGAGTTTAGAACTACTTAAGAGGTGACACAGATTTTCAGGAGCACTGTAGGAACAACACTGAATGTTCTGTGTACCTCTCCTTTAGATCTTAACACTTCTAATCTACAGTGACACAAATAATCCAGTGACAAGTGGAGCAAGTGACTTTCTAGTATTGTCAACTTAATGAATATTTTTGGAATATATCAGTTGAATTTTGAATAGCTAATCAGCATATTTTGTAGAAAACATTAGATGTAATAATTTGACATCATAATTCTTAAACAAAAAGCAAGAATATTTATATAATGGTGGTATAATAATATTTATAAATGTAACTTCAAACAAAATAAAATTTTTAAGGGGCTGGGGAGATGGCTCAGGAGAATAAGCGCTTGTCTGGCAAGTGCAAGGGCCTGAGTTCAATCCTGAGTTCCAAAAAAAAAAAAAAAATCCTCTAAATACTTTGTGCTTTTTGATTTATCACATTCAGATGTGAAATTTCTTCTTTCCATTCCATTACTTTATGTAGGACATTGTACATTACCACTATAATAACATTTTAAAAACCAAACATCATTATTGAAAGCTCAGAAAAATTAGGTTGTTTTTGAACTTCACAGTTCCAAATTCAGAAACAAAACTAATTTTATCTCAAATGATTGTTTATTTCTCTGAAAGACATGTATATTATTTCTGTTCATAGAATCTATGGAGAACTTCACTACACTGAAAGTATTTATTTCATATAAATCCATCGGCAGAACCATTGGCAAAATGAGTAATAGGATCGGCCTGAGATGAGAGTTTTTCCTGAAGTTGAATATTATAAATAACCTAAAAAATACATTTTGGAGAGCAACTCGATCATGAATTTAAAGCAGCCCAGGTTGTGTCATTTTGTAAGTTTGGTATATATCATGTATGTCATGGAATTATACATAGAGAAGATGTCACTTCCAAAATTAAGGGCAAGAATAGCAGCATTTTTTCTCACGTGACTGCTGAATAGATCCAAGCAGAATACTTCCCCTTGAAAATCACTCTAAGCATTACATCATGTGATGCTGAATATAAGAGATATGTAACATAATAGCTACTTTCCAAAGTATGAAAACGAAGTTTTGATCATGCAGGAATATCACAAAATAAAATACAAAAATATTTTAGGAATGATAGGTCTAAAATATGTCCTGCAGAAAATGCACATGTATTATAAAGACATGGTGATAAATATAAAGAAACATTATGAATTTGATTGACTCAGGATGCTTAGTCAAATAAGGGCTTCACATATTGAAGGTTATAGGCACAATAATATTTATTCTAAGTGGGTTTGACTTGTCTATCAAGAAAAACTGTACTGAAAAAAAAGTCATAGTTTTAGAACTAGAATTTCCCTTATCAAGCTTTAAACTCTTCATTTTCAGTTGAGAATTTAAGGTTCATCCAAGTTACAGTAGATAAGATTAGAATCAGATTTTTACTTTCTTCTCGTAAGTGTGTGACTCTGTAAGATGAGCTGATTTCTTGAGTTCAGTTTGCTCATTTATAAATCTTATATAGCACCTGTACAGGAATATAGAAGCTGACTCTGTTTGCTCTAAGAAAAAGAATATCAGGAAAACACAGCAGACGTGTCAGGTAATTATAGACCAGGTAACTTTGAGGGAGAAATCAAAAGAAGTCAATGAAAGCCATGGAGTGTCACTGTTTTGGTTACTTTTATTTCATTGCTGGGACAAAATACTTGACACCCAAAGTTAAAAGAGGAAACGTTTACTTAGTTCACTGTTCATGGAGGTTTCCGTTTGTTGCCAGCTGAGTCTAAGGCACAGTGGTGTGGGGGAGGGGCACCCACTGAAGAGAGGAGATAGCAAGCAGCAAGAGCAAAATGGGGGGAAGAGCAAGCCTCTTCTCCTCCCTATATTGCACGGAGGCTCCCAACCCTCAGGGCAGGTATATGAGCACCCACAACATCCCCATCTTCCTGCCCTCCTCTTGCACAGGATGAGGTTTACAAAGTAGGAACCCTGACTCCCTCTGAGTCACTTAGTTATACTTCTCAAGTTGACACAGTGTATCAGCCATTACAATGCAAATCAGCAAGAGTCAAACCACTGTTTTTAAAAATACACATAAGAAAGACAATTTTTATCATTATATAATTTACCATTTCAATAAATCTTCCACACATAAAGTAGGA
Source organism: Tympanoctomys barrerae (assembly GCA_002564285.1). Taxonomy (NCBI): domain Eukaryota; kingdom Metazoa; phylum Chordata; class Mammalia; order Rodentia; family Octodontidae; genus Tympanoctomys; species Tympanoctomys barrerae. The sequence continues at coordinate 11,580 of NDGN011121860.1, read as the reverse complement.
GCTTTTTCTTGGTGAGCAATTGTAAGCTCCCTTCTGACTCTAATTGTTCATGCTCTTTTGTATTTAAGGAATTGATGATGAAAATGTATGTGCTTGTGTTTGGTTCTTTGGTGGTTGGGGGTTGTGGTTAGGTTTTAAAATTATTTATCCCATATTAAAAGAAAAGTTTCTCTCTCTCTCTCTCTCTCTCCGTCTCCATCTCTGTCTGTCTGTCTGTCTGTCTGTCTGTCTGTCTGTCTCTCTCTCTCTCTATATATATATATATATGTTTAAATGAGGTTAAACAAATTCATGTCATCATTCAATATCATTTCTTCTAAGATATACCTTACATAATTTTGTCTGTTTTCATGCTGCCTGAGCTATATACCTGAGCTTTCTATTAACCATAATACAGTACTTATTTACCAAACTTTCTAAATTATTTCCTTTTTCCTATTTCCTAAGCCTTTTGTAACCACTATTCTACTCTCAACTATGAGGTCAATCTTTTAAATTTTCACATATAGGTGAGGTCATTGTTCTATGCATGGCAAAGTGCTTAAGCATTTTTAACAACTTTGTCATTTTTTACATAGGTTAAAATAAAGGAGATTTTTGGGTTAAAGTTATAATTATTTAAGTTTTGCATATTATATTGGCAAAGACCTTTTTAAAAAGATTGACCCTAATTTTTGATTGTCATTTCTTTGAAATAGCTGTTTGAACATTCTACTATTTATTTCATTAACATCTCAATTTCTATTTTTTTACTTTCATCCATTTATCATTTTGAATATTAACATATTTAAGATCTCCTTATAGAAGAAAATAAATATTTAGCCAAAATAACAGTTATGGTAGGAAAAGTACATCCCAAACTTCCAAAAGAATTTACATGGTCTTTGATATCCATAAAGTTCAGTTGAATCATATATAAAAGAATCCAGAGTCATTGCTAGATTTTATAAAAGCAGATTCATATTACTCCATTGCTCAAAAGAAAAAAAAAGAGTTGTACTTAACAATATTAGCTAGAGAAACAAGCATAAATAAGTAGATGAAGATATTTTGGTCTCCATGTTGCATTCACAACCAACATGCATTTTACTTGTCCAGACAAGAATAACAGAGATGAAAAAATTAGTATGTATAAATAAGATTAATTCTTATTAGTAATTTAAATTTGAGTGCATTCTAGCAAAATATCTAATAGTATAGGTAGCATTAGGACATTGCGACAGATGCAGTGTTGCTGATTCTCTGTTACATGTGCCATGGTTTGTAATGATCTTCCAATAGTCTGAATTCAGAGAGGTGCTGAATTTCAACACGATGGCAATCACGATGGGGATTTTTTTGTTTGTTTGTTTGCTTTTGTATTTTAGGGAAGGGTCTACAGGGTTCTCAGGGTCACATTACTAGATCGGACTCCTAGTGATGCACCTGTTTACAGCCTCTTAAGAGCTGGAATTACAGGCGTGCACTACCATGCCCAGTCTCAATTGCTCTCTCAGCACACCCTGCAGGTGGGGCCGGCATGGCAGGCTGGAGGGTTAGAAGCCCCAGCCTCTGTGCCTGCTTGCAGGTGCTTTAATCTGCTGAGCTCTTTGGTCGGCCCTGATGGCTTGTGATTTAATTCTTACTCTGACAGTCAAAGTTCCTCAGTATTTCACTCTCCCAAGTGCAAGAAGAAATCACACACTTACGCATCCGTTCTGTTATGCCAACATAGTGATGACACATTAGCATTAATTTAAAGGTAGAGACAAAAAGTACGTTAACAACTGGCTTTTAACCATGCTGCATATTCTTCAAGTTGTAAGGTAGTTTTAAATCTCAGCATTCTGAGAATGGGTTTTGGAGTAGATTTTCAACATTACATATAGTTAGATTCAAATATCCAGGTATCAGCGACAAAAAAGAAAAAAATCATAAATCATATGAAGAAATATAAAAAGAAATACAAAGAAATTATTACTGAATAAGTCCTCCTGGCATACATAAGAGATCAACAAGTTTAAAACTAGAATAACTGCATCAAGGGTGCGCAAAAACCAGAAGGATGAGAAGAAAGACAATAAAATGATACATAAATGAAATAATCATACCAGAAAGGCGATACCTATAATAAATTTTTATAGTATCTGAAGCTTAAAATTACATTAATTTATGCAAAAATCATTGGTGTGATTCAAAGATTGACTTGCGCAGGTAGAGGGACCTGTGGACTGCCTTCCAATGCAGTCCTGAATGATGAAATGAAGGGGCAGTAAACATTGATGTGATGTTCACTGAAGTATGAAGATCCCAAAAACGGTAAACACATGGGCAATTTTAAAAGCTAGTATTACTACAACAACTATGAGTCATATTAATGTATTAATCTAAAAGCTAATATTGTTGCACTTATTTTAATAACTTCTTCAATTCATTTTATACAACAGAGAAAATGCTAATGCTTTTTTAAAGCCTTGGTTTTTAAAACCATGTTTGGGCACAGATAATATACAATGGTGTAATTTGTTGGTATTAATAGTTATTAATAGAAGAACTGGTTAGAACTTAAGAAAATAAAATTTTATATGTTGTTGAAATTAAACGCTTCTAATTTTAAACCAGATTATTAAAATTAGAATGTTAAATATACTCACCATTGCAGTCACAAGAAACTAGCTATAAAATGTACTCAAAAGAATATTAAAAACAAATTCTAACTTCCCAATGCAAAAATTCACATACAGTAGAAAACAATACAGAAAATGAGGAAAATACACTATATGACATACACAAAACAAGGGGCCAGGGGATGGGTCAGTGGAATAAGCTCTTGCCCGGCAAGTGCAGGGGCCTGAGTTCAATCCCCGGTTCCACCAAAATAAATAAATAAATAAATAAATAAATAAATAGTTACTGACATACACAAAACAGAAAGTATGGCAAAATTACATGATTCCTTACATTAATTACTTTAAATGCAATTTGATTTAACACTTTAATCAAAAATCAAGCATTGATGAAATGGATAAGTATGCATGATCCAATGATAGCCTATCTGCAGGAGATTTACTTTCTATCCAGGTATAAATAGAATAAAATTGGAACGAATGAAGAAGAGAACTCTATTCAAATAGTTATTAAAATATGTCAGGGATGGCTATAATAATATCAGAAAAATATATTGTAAGAATGAAACTATTACCAGAGATAATTATGGACATGACAGCTTAATAAAAATGTGTTAAAAAGGCACAACAACTATAAAAATTTATGTGCCCAAAGACAGTCAAGAGATATGAAATTAAAGTTGACAGAATATGAGGAAGAAAGAGATGATTTCAAAATTATACTTATAAACTTTGATACACTATCTCTCTTCTGAAGATAAGTAGAACAACCAAGGAGAAGATAAATACAGAAATAGAAAATTTAGGAGTAGTGGCCCATGGCTGTAATATCAGACTTCTTGGAGGCTGAGGCAGAAGGATCACAATTTTGAGCCCAGCCTACACAACTTAGAAACTTAGCAACCTTGTCTCAAAAGAAAAAACAAAGATAAAAGAAACGAATTTGTCAAATTGAAAAATGTACACTTACCAAATAAATCAAAGAAGAATTCAGAATAGAAATTAGAAAATAGAGATAAGTTAAAATGAAAGCACAAATGATCAAAATGTATATGGCACAGTAAAAGCTGTGATATGGAACAAATTTATAGTAATCTTTATGACTCATGTGACTACAAAAAATAAGAGCAATATAAATGCAAAATAACCAAAAGGAAGAATTATAATGATGAGATATAAGCGAGATACAGAAGACACAATAGAGAAAATTAGTGAAACTTCGGTTTATTAAAAAGATCAGTAGGGCTGGCCAACTAGTTCAGTGTATTAAAGCTCCTGCAAGAGGAGGACGGGGGTTTGACCCCTGAGGAGGACGGAGGACGGGGCTTTGACCCCTGAGCCTGCCGCGCCAGCTCTATCCCCAGGGCACCCTGAGATGGCAATTGAGACTGCATGTGGGGGCACGCACCTGTAGTTCCAGCTCTCGGGAGGCTTTAAACAGGAGGATCACTACAACACCGACCTAATAGTGAGACTCTGAACATCCTGTAGATACATCCCCCCTTAAAAAAATAAATAAAATTGACAAATCATTAGCTAGATGGAATAAGAAAAAATACCCATATTTCTAAAATTAGAAATGAAACTGGCATCATTGGCACAAATATTGCTAAAATACAAAAATTATGAGAATTCTATAAATACAAACAGCTGCATACCAACAAATTCGATAACCTGTATTAAATAGCTAAATTCCTTGAGACACAAAATCTCACAAGACTAAATCACACTTAAACCAAAATCTTAATTAGAGAATAACTGGAATGAGATTGAAATATTAATAAAAAATAATCAGGTAAATATTAGGTTTGATCTTGATAATTTTAATAATGAATTCTTACAAATACATAAAGAACACTGATTCTTTCCAAATTTTTGAAAACATTGAAAAGTAGGGAATTATCAATAACTTTTTTTAAATGAGGCAACCATTATATTTACTAATGCTAGACAATGCTAAAAGAAATAAAAAAGAGCTAGGGAGAGAGCTCAGCAGTCTTAGCGCCGGCCTGGCAAGTGCAAGAACCCGAGTTTGATCCCTGGTATGAAGGGCTCTGGAACCCTAGGCATACCTTGCTGACCCTGAAACCGGGAGTGGTGACACATGTCTGTAATCTCAGCACTGGGGTGGCTGAGATAGGAGGCTCACTGTGAATCTGATCTGTGTAGTGAGAACCTGTGTCATAAAAAAGGAACGAAAGAAAGAAAACAAAGAAAAGAAATGAAATCAAACACCAATATTTCTTTTGTTTCTTTCTTCATTTTCTTTTTATTTATGTATTTACTACAGGGTCTCACCAATGCAGCTCAGACTCATAGAGATTCTCCTGTTTTCACCCTTTCCAGGGCTGGGATTACAGTCATGAGCCATTATGCCCGAACTAACCGCCTCCTGGGGTAGCCGGCTAACCGTGCCCTGGGGGTGGGGCTGGCATGGCATGGGGTGCAGGCAATCGAAGCGTGGTTCCTGCCCAAGCACTTAGTCCACTGAACTATGTCACTGGTCAGAACACCAATATTTCTTGTAAACAGGGAAATAAAAGTCCTCAATAAAATACTAACATTCCTAATTCAGCAACATTTGGAAAGATTGCATTATAACCTTAGAATTTGTTCGTGGAATGAATGTCTGGTTTAACGTGAAAATCTAGCACTGTAGTGTTCCATTAAACTCAATGAAAAGTGTAAGAAACATGATTATATCAATTGATTAAGAAACAGTAATTTACAAAATTCAATATTCTTCTTTGGTTAAAATGAACAAAAAAATGAGAATAGAAAGAAATTACCCAGCACAAAAAAAGCCATACGAAGACGCCACCCCCCCCAAAAAAACGTGATGGGTTTTGAAAATAAGAAAGCTTCTTTTCCTAAGATTGTAAGCAAAGCAGGATAGCCATATTTGCTACTTCTGTTCAACGTAGCATTGGAATGAATAGCCAGAGTAGCTAGAGAAAAAAAATACATAAAATATATATGTAAGGCTTCCCAATTTGGAAAGAGGAATTTATCTCTGTTCACAGACAATGTGAAGAAATGCTAACGATTCTACAAAAACACATGTATTAGACTTTATAAATAAGTTTCAGCAAATTAGCAAAATACAGTCAACACACAAACAGCAGTAGCATGTCTACATGCTAGTAATGAAGAAAACATGAAATTTCATTTACAGTATCAAAAAGAATAAAACAACTTGAAATTTATTTTAGGATATGAAATACTTGTATAATGAAAAGTACACATCATAATAAAGATGAAAGGAGCTTTCAACATTTATAGAATAGAAACAGTATAAAATATGGATAATACTAAAAGACTTTTATAGATTCAGCTAAATGACTTTAAAAATTCCAATGATTTAAGTAAAATAGAAACCCTGTCTTAAATGCGTATAGTATTTCAAGAAACCCAATACAGGAACAGAAGGTTGAGAAAGAACAAATAACTTCATTTTGATAAGACACCTCAAAGTTACATGAATCAAAAGAGTACAGTGCAGACACAATGGAACTGACAACTCAGAAGTATGCCTTTATACATGTGGTGAAATGATTTTTATTATAGTCTTATGACCATTCAATGGGGAAAAATGTCTTTTCAACAAATGGTATTTAACAAAATGAATATATGAATGATAAACTCTGAAGACTGATAATTTGATAACACTACATAAATAAAAATTCACGAGGAAATGATAACATAAATATGAGAGCTAAACAAATGAAAAATTAAACTGGATTTCATGAAAAATTTTCAATGTGCACTGAAAGTCGTTACACACAGTGTAAAGCCCAATGTACCAAATATTCTTAAATATTTAAAATCATATTTAATAATAAGGGATAAATATCATATATGTATATTTCAAAATGAGTAAAGACTTCAAAACTATTTTTTCCAAAGAGATATCTAAATTGTCAGCATGCATGAAGGCATGCTCAACATCATTGATTAAAGGAACACAGTTCAAAACTATAAGGGTATATCATCTCAACCCCCTTAAGATGGCTACTATTGAAAATAGCACAGATGAAAGTGGTGATGTGTATGTGGAGAAATTGGGACTGTTTTACACTGTTAGTGGAAATGTAAAGTGGTACAGTTGCTTTGGAAAATATAGTTATTTCTCTAAACACAAAAAATGGAATTGCCATATGAACAAGCAGTTTTACTTGTGAATACTTCATTCATAGAACCAAAAACAAGGTCTTGAACAGGTGTTTCTGCTCTTGCATTCACTGTAGCAAAATTTAAAATAGTTAAAATGTAGAAGCAACCCAGTTATCCATAGATGGATGCGTGAATAGAATGACAAATGCATATATGTGTATATATATGCATATATGTTTATACATAGTGATATATATGAGCAATATTCTGTCCTTACAAGGAAGGTGATTCTAATATATGTTACAAAATAGATGAAATTTGAACAAATTATGCTAATGTGAAATATACTAATCACAAAACATAAATACTTCACAGCTTTATACAAAAAGCTGTAACTAAAATAATATAATAGAGTCAGAGTAGAATGGTGGTTTTCAGGAATTTGAGATTAAAGATAATGTAGAATTATTGTTTATTGAGTATACACTTTCAGAATTACACGGTGAAAATTATGGAGATATTTGTGACAGTTGGCCAGCATTCTAAATCCTTAATGCTCTTGAACTGTAAAATCACAATTGTTAAGATGGTAAATTTTTATTTTACTAAAATGAAAAAAAATGAGGGAAAAATAATTTTGTCTCAAATGTTTCAAATAGAAATTGCATTTAGGAGAATCTGTTCAGTACTAAGGACAGATCTCAAAGCACATTTCTTTATTTCTTTGTTTGGGAATACAAATGTGTGCGACCACACCCAGTCTCAATCACAGTCTCAGAGCGCCCCGGGGGGCAGGGCCAGCACAGCACTTGAGGGGTCCCATCCCGGCTGCTGCACTTGCCTAAGCAGGCGCTTTATTACACTGAGCTCTCTGGCTGGCCCTTAAAGCACCTTTTTTTAATGAGTGCCAAGGAGTACACAGAGTCATTTTATGACAGAATCATCCATACAGGAAATTCATTCAAATATTTCTTTAACTTTTTCTTCTCTACTGTAGCTCTTCTGCCTGACTCTGAATGTGTGCTTATGGTAATTGATGTGGCAGGCAGAAGAGAACACAAGGACTATACCCAAAATCTCCAGCACAGACTGAAGCTTAGTGTAGACCAGGGCAGCAGAACAGAAGACTTAGTTTCCTTTTTTTAGTACTATATAGTAGTTTTAATGTAAGATCACAAAAAAAAATTTAGAAATAAAGCATTAGATTTTGCCAAAATTTTCTAGGTTTTATAGCTAAAATATAACCCAATGGCCATTTGGTCTTGGAATTATCATTGGAGTTATCATTAGGTGATTCAGGGTCCAATAAGATGAGATAGTGTTTTCACTCAAGCTGACACTGACCAGCTACCAAGAGCATCGCCACACTTGTTGCCTGCCAGACTAAACTGACCACAGATAACAGGATTATTGACTTTCGGGAAGAATGCAGGTTGTTATCAGTTAGCCCTGACTAAATACAAATACGGTTCTTCCCAGTATCAATGCAGTACTGGCTCCAGGATCCCAATAGGTGCCACACCACATAGATATGCCATCCTTTTGTATAAACTGATGTACTGTTTTCATAAAATCTATACACATTCTTACATATATAGGTAGAAACTAGATGCACATAATTGATCATAGTCATCATAAGGAATTTGTGACGGGAACTACAAAGGGGGAAGAAGATAAGGAAAAGAAAAAAAAAATAAAAGAAGGATAAAATGGACATACCGCTTTGTAAATAAGGAGAGGAAGAGGGCTTGAAGGGAGGGGAGGGGATTGGGCAAGAAAAGACATCAAGATTTGCTCTTAAATCAAATAAGTTTAACACTGTCCTAGCCTCCACTTTTTCTGCCCTGTTTTTTCTCTTCTTGTCTTTATCTTATTGTAACTTCACTAAAAGATGATTTTAATTTTCTATCTCTTACCTCAATAATGTTGAGTTTAGCGGCAGCAGTATGTGTGGCCAAAAGAATGTTAGTGAGTATGGAGAAAACAGGACCTCAAGCTGTGTGTTTCCAAGGTTTGCTTTGATCGCTTGAATTTATGTTATTTATCTGTAGAGGAAGATGTGCTGGGCAGTAGCTGCTTGAGCGATGAGAAAGACAACTGAGCAAAGACTTCAGCTATAGAACTGTAGATGCTCCATGTACCAGAGAATGAAAAAAAAATTACATGCATTTGAAGCCACTGACACTTCGGATTTATTTTAAATACAGTAAAAATGACTACTAGAAACATATGATTAAGACAGAGAATGGGTCTTTTTTATTTCTTACAAGATTTAATTATAAATTTAATATGACTATGGAATTTTTTTTTTCTAAAAGTATGCCTCAAAGATATAAAAAAGTCAAGATAGAGGTTTTTTTTTATAATGGCAGAAACATACTTTTCAATGTTTTAAACTACAAAAGAAAATTCGTATTAAGATGCATAACAATGACTGCAATAATTTTCACTGGTTTTTCAAACTTATTAAAAGATTTTTAGACTTACTGGTAATTCTGCATTTAAATGTATAAACACAAATGACATATTCAGGCAATAATTTTTGTTTCCAAGTGCTTTGACATATAAACCAGTAGTTAATGAACACCAAAATTTAAAAGAATATGCTTTAAAATTTTTTTCAATGAGAGGGCCTGCCAAATAGACCAATGGATTAAAGCGCCTGCTTAGGCAGACTCAGCATCTGGGAGTTTGAACCCTGAACCTGCCATGCTGGCTCCACACTGGGGTGCACTGAGATGCCAGTTGAGACTGGGCATGGTGGCACACACCTGTAATCCCAGAACTTGGGAAGCTGTAAACAGGAGGATCACTATGAGTTTGATCTATGCATTGAAACTCTGTACACCCTGTATGCCCTATCCTAAATTTAAAAAAGATATTAAATTCTTTTTTTTCAGAAGTAGAACTAACTAACTCTTTGTGGCTGAAAATACCTTTTGAAGTTCACTGCTTCTAAATGGCTGAATTTTAAGTAATAATAATATATTTATGAATAAAAGGTTAATTGAACTTAGCACACCACATATTTTGATAGTGCTTACAATTCATCATGAAGAATTTGTGGAAGTTATGACCCAGGAATGAGCAACAGGATATTTTTTAAGTGAATAATGGTATATGAAGTAATCATTTTTTATTGTGTACATTATCTTCTGGAGTTACAATATGACTGTGCCACAGTATGTTGAGCTAATACATCTTCCTTTATTATCAGTTGAACTACAACCTCTTTTTTAAAAGCATAGAACAAAAATGTCTATAAATACTTTCATCAGATAAGTCTGAGCCCACTGCCATTTCATACAAGATAATAAGGTGATGTTAATCTTTGATTTCTCTCTCTCTCTCTCTCTTTCTTTCTCTCTCTCTCTCTCTCTCTGGACATCCTAGTTCAATCAGACAAAAACAAAATCTTACAGGATATATGATTAGAAGTAAAATTTTCCTAAGGTACCTTTGTCTCTAGAGGAATCTTTTCCTCTTCTGTGTTGTACTGGAACCTATCTTATCTAATGATCAGCTGCCAGAGTAATTGCCTATCCCAGAATCCGAATTGCTAGGGATCTTGCTACACATTTTACTCCTCTTGTTTCTTCCTTTAAATAAAAGGACTATGTAGCTGTTTTTAGTGAGCAGTTGCTCATATTTTTGTGTTCATTCCTTAGGTTTGAATGTTGTATATTTAAAAAAAAAATTGTACTTGAAAATGTAAGAATGAATACATATGAAATTTAGAGGGAATGTTAAAGTAAGTTTTGAAACTTGAATTTTACATCTTTAAAATTGTAGCACATATCATGTACACTAAAGCGATGAATAGGCTATAACATTCCCTTAGGGACATGAATTGAAAAATTTCATAGGCAATGAAATTGAGAAGTTTCAACAAATTTTTCTTGCTTTTTTGTAGTGTTGGCATTAGCATCAAAGTCCTTACCTATGTTAAACACATGAGTAAGGACTTGCTTTTTGAAAAGATGATCATTTTTCCTATATGTTAAAACTCAAGAATAGAATATTGCATTTTTCTTACCAGCCTACATAAAAATAACTGTAAGAAAAAATGGCTAGAGTTGTTCATTCTAAGCATAACAAACATCACTTTATGGGGAGTTTTTTTAATGCACAGATCTTATATAGCACACACTCACACCTCCTTTATCTTCTCAGTACATTTTATGAGGATTGATGGCTGATATATAATATTCTTATTTCCCTGCAATTAGCGGAACTGCTGTATAAAATTTCCCAAGAGAAAAACAATCCTGTCTTGAAAGACAGCTTTGGAGGATTATGGCAGCAATGTACACTTTCTTATCTCTAGCACCATTCAATAGCTAAATGAGAAAATTTGTGATTTAAAATATCTAGTTTCCAACACACAAACTTGCTGACAGTAGCTAATCTCTTAATTAAGTTATATCAGAGTCTTGGCACAACGTATGTGGAGAGTTGTTCCTAAGGAGAGGCTATTTATATAATCCTCCACATATTCAATTCCAGATAGAACCAGGTGGTTCAGAAACTGTACACAAAATTGACTTGAAGGGGTGCAGTAGAGTTATTGGAATATTAAACTTCAACAGTACACGATGCCACTGAGCCCATTTCACGAAGCAGACAACCAGAGGAAAGCTAGAGCACAATCTTCACCAAGACCGTTGAAGCAAGAACAATGGTCTCCACGGGATCATCTATATATACAAGAGTGAAACAGTGACCCATTGGCCTGTCATGGTACTCGGTGATAATTCTTTTCTCCCTCACAGTCATTTCCAGTACTATATTTTTAATTTTTATTTATTTATTTATGTGTGTGTGTGTGTGTGTGTGTGTGGCCAGCTCAGCACACCAGGGG
>NDGN011121849.1:0-27451 GCA_002564285.1 Tympanoctomys barrerae | reverse complement strand
CCCCAGGTTGTGCCCAAGTCTAGTGCACAGAGCCCTCCGCTGGGCCTCAAACAGCTGGCACTGGCCACAGCCTTGTCATGACGCACCGGTGTAATGATCTACATTGTGACCCCTGGCCTTCTGGATGCTGTCACCATGGCTGGCTTATTGGATTGCCTAGCTGTCCTGTGACTGGATGTGCTCTCAACAGCATGGATGTGGATGCCTCAGAGATGGCCCTGACACCAAGAGGAGGTGGCAGAAAGCACGCATGCTTCTCTGATCACTGCTGTCTGCTGGCAGGTCACTCACTGGGCACCGCAGGATGGCCCTGGGCTACAGTATTAACCCTGGTTCCCAGTATCCTAGCAGGATCGCCAGGACATCTGTGCCCCAGACTGGTGGGTAAGGGTGTCCACAGGCCTCATGAAGGCTCAGCTCGCCTTCCTCACAATTGCAAGGTTCCTTAAAGAACGGGGTTCCTGCCCAGGCCTGCTGAGAAGACAAAGTCTTTCCTGGGCATGGGCATGATGCCAGCTTTGAGGTGAAGGTTGCTGTCCCTCTGGTGGGCTACCTTACCACTAAGGACCAAGTGGCAAAATTGCTCCTTAGAAGCTGTGAAGTGGCACCAACTTGAAGAGAATAACAAGGCTGCACCTGCCACCAAGCTGTCTGTTCTGTCACCAGGAAGTGCTTCATGAGGAGGGGAGCAGGTAAAGCCTAGACCCTCATGGCCTCTGCAGTCAAGTCTGAGGATGGTCCTGGCATGGGTAGACACCTCCACCAACACAGGTCTGCTTGCTGGCATCTGGCCTGCCCTTGTCTGATATGGGCCAGGCTCCGCGGGACAGGATCAGCGACAGGGTGTACTGGGCTCATGTCACTCTGTGTCCTCCTGCAGCTCCTGCCTGTGCAGTAACTGCAGCCGGCTGCTGACGACTTGCTGCACGGCCTCCAGCCCCTCCACATCCAGCTCCCGTAGCAATAGCAGCACGGCTGTTAGCACATTCTGGGAACAGGGAAAGGATGACCAGAACAAGGAGGGACATGGTGCAAACCAGCAGCCTCACTTCCCTTCAGGTAGGGAAATGGAGGCACATGGGCCAGCAGCCCAGACTATTCAGTGTGGTTCACCCACATGGCTCTTCCTGTGTCCCCAGGAGGGGGACCTGTATGTGCTACGAAGAGGAAGGGTCACATGGATAGCTTACACACAGTTCACCATGAAAGGCTGCATGGACGGCTGAGGGAAGCACCAGAGGTCCTGTGGCTCACCAGGAGGAATACACTGGGAGGTGACAGGCATGCTCTGGCCCTGACTCATTTAACACCAAAGGGCTGCACATATCCTTGGGGCTCTGAGGCCACCTGTGTCTTTGTAGTGCCTGCTGTGCCTTGTGGATTCCACTCTCCCCAGGAGCTGTGAGGGAGAGAGCTGTGGAGGCAGACCTACTCCTGCAGTTGTACCTGCACCTGGGGGAGGTGACAGGAGGTCCCTCTTTTTTCATTCCCTTTCCTTCCAAACAGGCCACAGGCTATGCCCCCCGCTGCCCAAGCGGGACTGTGAGTAGCTGTATCGGTTCACCACTGGGGGCTCCTCCAGCAGGCAGCCCCGCCAGATGGAGGCCACTCCGATGGATGGAGCAGAGGCTGTGGCTCCCTGTTCCTCCCACAGGTGCTCACATGCTACTGGCCACCCGATGGTTGAGGGAGCCCTGGCCCTCCCCTCCAACTGGGTCATTCCCTGGAATCAAGGGACCATGTGCCAACATGGTTGAGCTCCAAGGGCTCTGCAAGGGGCTAACACAAGCACAGGGAGGAGGCACTAGGGCAATTCTCTTGCACAGGGCCCACTGCGTAGGCAGCACCAGAAGTGAGTTCTGCTCCCAGCCAAGCTCATGGCCTTGGAGGTCACTTAGGACACCCATGGAAGAAACAGCTTCTTTTATTGGGGCTGGGGTGCGGTGGAGGGGAAAGAGCTGCAGGACGGTCAGATGCCATGGGTGGCAGGTGGGAATGCAGGGAAGAGTGGGAAGGGCATGGGGCTTGGGGTGTCACCGAGCTGCCTACTCAACCTTCTTCAGCCACTAATCTGGAATCATGGGCTCTGCTCCCTGGTGCCACCCAGGGTACCCAGCCACCCCAGATCCAACTGCAGGTAGAAGTCTGTCTGCAGGAAGCAGGCCTCTGCCAACTTCACGCCAGCCGTGCAGCCACCCAAGGTGTTCTGGAAGCTATTGGCACTGAGGACAGCTGTGGCGGCACTGAACCAGCCCCTGCCCCAGTGTGGCTTCCATGGGCTAGCACTCCCAGCAGTGGGGATTCCAGGGGACTTGGCTGCGCCACACACACAGTGTGGAAACTCTAGGCAGAAGCAGTGGTGGTCTGGGCACGACTGCTTGTGTCACTCACCCGGTTTTTGTGATTGCTCTCAGTGTCCCTCTGTGAGAAAGAAGGAAACCGGTCCCTGGCAGGGTTCTTCAAGCTGAGGTGGCCCTGGACACAGCTGGTGAGATGGACACCATGGAGGTATGTGAGGTCTAGGGCACCAATCTGTACCCAGCAGGATATGGAGGAGGCTGAGCCCATCGTGAAGACTTCTATGTGGCACTGGGCTCACACACAGTGGCCAAGTGCCCACCCCTATTTTGACCCTCTGGGGTAATATTCCTGTGACCAATTTCTCAACTGGGACTCCTTCATTCAGGGCCTCACAGTGGGCCCGTAACATAGGAGGGGTCAGCATACTGGCATCAGCCTGCACCTGCGGCTGCTACTGCAGGGTCAAATCCAATGCCCTCCCACCACATAGTGGCCGAGGATGCTCAGCGGGGGCTGCTCTAAAGCCCCGGAGCCCTTCTGCCAGTTATTTCTGCACAAATGCATTAAGGGCAGCAACACCTGCCCTGGGAGGTGTCCTGGCCACACCCCACACCCAAGGAGCACTTCCTGTACCCGTGCACCTCATACTTCCTGCATCCACAGTCACCCCTGGAGAGTGGGAGGCAGGGCAGCCCCCCAGGGACTCCCCTCCTTGCTGCCCACAGCACACTCCAGAACCCCGTCTGTTGGGGGCCCTGGCACAGGCATGGCTCCCAGCCTCACTCTGCCTCCTCATCCATGCAGCTCAGCATGTCCGGGTTGGTCTCAGTGGCGGAGCTAATGGAGCTCAGTGTGTCGGGCAGCTCTTGATGGCCCTGGCCTGTGACCTCCCTGTCTGGGGCGGCTGTGATCTCATCCCCCTCCATCAGCGCGCGGGTCAGCTCCTCCTCGGTCACGGCTTGGGGTGAAGGGCAGAGAAAGCAAAGGCATGAGAGGGGCTCGGCCTGCACAGCTGCACACAATGGCTCTGGCTTCTGTCGCACACTTGGTCTGTCTCACCCTCACAGCCCTGGGCCATGCATGCAGGAGCCGTGCCTAGGACTGCTTGTGAACACAGATGGGTGGGCTGGAATGTGGCAACCTCTATGGGGCAGTGAGCAGCTGCAAAGCCCCTGACCCCTGACAGGAGGGCATGTGGGCTCTGTGCAGTGTGGGGGTGTAGAGCCACCAGCACAGCTGCACCCGCAGAGTCCCAGGAACCAGCCAGAGTGGCCCAGTCCCCAGACAAGTGTGTCCTTGTGTGGCACATGCTGGGTGGTCAGAGTAGTCCCACCCTTCAGGAACAAGGGGAGAAGGATGGGACTTGAGGGTCAGCTGACCCCCAGGACATGCAGCTGTGCCCAGGTAGGCTAACACAGGCACTGCCAAGAGGCAACAGTGCACAGCCAAGGAGATGCTGTGCCTGCAGAGCAGGTAGCAGGAGACGGGCTGCAGACTCAGCCTGCAGACTCACCCTGGTTGTCTAGCTTCTGCAGATGTGGCAGGTTGCGTAGCACTGTCATGCGGTAGAGGTGTGGGCTGGGGCCACAGCATGGGTTCTCAGCCAGCCACAGCACCCTGAGGTGTGGCAGCCCCTTCAGGTAGAAGAGTTCATCCAGGCTGGTGATGCGGTTCCTCCTTAAGTACAATTCACTCAGGCGGCGGCAGCGGCTCACAGGCTCCAAGGTTGAGACGCTGTTGACACTGTGGGATGGTGCTGTTAGTGACTTGACACTCAGGGCAGGGCTCTAAGGTGGGTGGGTACCTCCACAGAACCCATAGACCCCTCAGCCACCTGTTTGTCGCTCAGTTATAGGCCAAAGTCTGACGTAGTGGGCCAAAGCGAGAGATAACCCTAGCCTAGAAGCAAGCCCCTCAGCACAAGGCATGATAGTTCCCTCACTTTACTGCGTGGACACTTCGCCCTCTTTCATGGGAGGCAGCAGCCAGAACTCCCAGCAAAATACAACAAAGGCCCAAGTGTTAAACTTCCAAAACCCCACATCAGGAAGAATCTAAGAGCGAGGGCTTCATTTCAATCCTGAAGGTTTATGAGCAATCACAGAAAGAGAAACACGCATAATGTCCATCCCACCCTATGATGGATAGACAGACGGGCCTTCAGCTCAAGGTGGCCACTATCCTACCGCACCAAGTGTTCCTTATTGCAGGACCACTCCAGGGTAGGGCACACACTGTTAGGGACACCTGTGGCATGCTGACCCTGGAGAACATATCCCCACACCTGGCAGGTGGCAAGGACCCTCAACATCTGCGCCCTTCCTAGGTACAAGATGGATAGCAGGGAATTTGGGGGTGTGGAGAGCTCTTCCCCTCAAATGCTCCCAGGTTACCCACACTGATCAATGATAGGCCCTGTGATACATAGAAACTGGTGAGTTCCCAGAAAGATGGAACCTGAAGCAGATGTAGCCACGGTGAGGGCAGGCCAGGCTGGGCCAGCCCATGGCTTATCAGTAGGCCTCCCCAGCTCCAGCTGTAAACACAAAGGTGACTTCTGCATTGTCATGCCTGGGGCTGGGCAGGACAAGTGCAGGGTCCCTAGCTCCCATGCCCCAGGGACTAGAATGAAGTAGGAAGCAGGTACCTGAGTGTGATCACCTCCAGGCTGGGCATCTCTCGGCATATGGAGATCTAGGGAGGGAAGAATGTGGCTGGCTAACAGTGCAGCACTGATGGCGTCTTGACTATGTCTCTCAGGCCAACTCTACTTCAGGACAGGGGTGTGGGCTTGTTTGGCCAGGGCTCTAGGAAGGATCCTACAGGGCATGCAGGGCCCAGGCTCACACTGCACTCCACAGCCCAGGCCTTGCTCACTGTGGGTAGCATGGCTTACTGGTGCCCATGCCCACTCTGTGAATCTCTTATAGATGCTTCCAGCTGCAGGGAGCACTCCCCACTGCAGATGCTCCCAGGGATGTTCGCTAGGGACCTCAGAGGGCCCTACTCTGTGACAGAAGCCCACACAGCCAGGCTAAAGGGACACAGGCTTGAAACCAGATCTTAGACTAAATCATCCCCACTTATTCTACGGAACAGGGCAGGCGGTACCGGGCCCATGCCAGGCGCTGCATGTCTGAGTCTTAGACTGCTGGGACTAGGTCCCCCACACTCAGCCCATCTACTGTGTGGGGTGAGTGAAGTTGGGGGATCTGAAGCTGGTGCTGATCAATAAAGCCAAAAAGAGTGTCTGATGACCACTGTATCTGTTCAGAGGACAATTCATCCTGACACTCCTTCCCAGGGGACAGCTTGACTCTGTGCCCTCCTCAGAGCACAACCACGACCAGCGACGCGGGACAGAACCAATGGCCATGTCAACGGTTCTTATGTGAACGAGACACAGCTTTGGGGGCAGAGCCATGTGGAGATGATCATGGTACTACTTACATCTGTGAGACGGCTGCCCCTGAGGAAAGAAAAGACACTGTACTTTAATCTCATTAGAACTGACTAAAAATACCACAAATCTTACAAACCTTACATTGCATGATTTCAGTTACACAGGAAAAAAGTTTTACCAGGCAACTTGAAAACCTCAAAATTGTTGGGGTGACTTTGAACAAAATTCTATGTGCGGTGCTTGGGGGGATTTTTTTCAGGCTAAGGAAGAGCAGGAGTTGTTCCAGTTGCAGGATATAAAAAGATGCACTCATTCTTCCAGTGGCTAAATACCAGAAGGCTCACTTCCCTCACTGACATAAACAAGGGAGTCTTCATAGGGGGCCAAGTTCAAAGACTAAATATGCAACTTATGAGGCCAACTTTAAAGGTCTAAAATGGAGCTGTTGTTTCTCTGGGCACAGAGAAAGCCCTAACTATCTGTATCCAACAAAGAAGGGCATTATTTAGAGCAGAGATAGAAGGAAACTATGGCCACACTGCCAGATGTGCCTAAGCAGACAGAAAAGCTTTTTTAATGAACCTGGTTGGACTCCCTCCCTCCCACTCTCTTCCCGAGGATCAGGACCACCGAGTCCCCAGAAACACCTGCAGCCCCTTTAGGTCTCACCTGCAGGCCACCTCCTCTAGCAGCTCTGGTCCTCCTTGGCCCAAGGCCCAGCACCCGTTAGCTAGCTAGCTATTTATTTATTTGTTTGTTTGTTTGTTTGGTACAGGGTCTTGCTACACAGCTCAGACACACAGATCCTCCTGTCCCAGCATCCACTATTTATTTATTTGGTACAGGGTCTCACTACACAGCCCGGACTCGTACTGATCTTCCTGTCTCAGTCTCCCCAGTGCTGGGATTACAGCAGTTTTGGTGGCTGGCAGGGTGCACCTGGGGGTTCTGGGCCCAGCAAAGCACACAATACTGGGGATCGAGCCCAGGTTCTTGAGCTTACCATGCAGACCACCGAACTAGGTCCCCGACCCTAGCACCGCTTTTGAGTTTGCATTGATCCTACAGCATCTGTCCCTTGCTGTCACCCCCAAATAAGGTCACCTGGGCACAGCCCTTCTTGGGCACCTAGTGCACAAGGTGCCCTATAGTCTCAGTTCTCTGTCCTAGAAATGGTGATGATCCCCTTGCACCTTCGTCTTATTGAGAAGCCTGACACCAAAGACTAGTGGCAACTTCAAAAGCCAGACGATCATAGAGGGGCTGGAGAAAGGCCACCTGAAGCCCCATACCTCTCCTGGGAGAGGGCGTGATCTTTGCCATTGGTCACCTGAGCTCGTGCGACCCATTCTCACGCTGCAGACCAGGCAGCTGCGACCCCACTCCCGGGCTGACGGGGAGGGGGGGAGCGCGGGGAAGGGGGCCCGGCCGGGCCACACTGCCGGCGCGGTGTCGCTGGCCCCTTCGCGTCATGTAGTACTGTGGCCCCTGGCCTCACCAGCAGTTGAGCTTCCGCACGCTGTGCAGCTCCGAGGCCTTAGCCCGGGACAGGACCATCTTCCGCGTCAGTTTCATAACGGCCGCACGCAGCCCCCAAATCCGGACCTTGTCCCTCGGCCCCCAGGTGCCAGAGCTTCGCGGACTGCAGCTCCACCGCCTTTCGTCTCCAAGAGGCGGGGTCTGCGTCGCCAGGGGCGGATCCCGCGAGTTCATTGGCGCTCCGGTGAGTGGGCCGGGCCGCGCGGGCGCAGTGCGGCCACCTGGATTCCGCCCGGCGCGTGGGCGCGGCCCTCCGTCCCATCCTCCCAAACCGTGCGTAGGTACCGCGCACGCGCGGGGCGCGTGATGACGTGCTCCGATGCGCCGTGTTGTTCCGAGAGGGCAGTAGGGCCCTGTGTGGCCCAAGTTCTGGGCGGAGGCCGGGGTGGCGGCTTGTTGCCCTCGCGGCTTTGAACCACTGCGACTTCAGTAGGTGCGGTCGGTCCAGGGCTGTGCCAGGTTACCGCGGAGATCCAGGGATCCTGGCGGGAGAATCCAGAGCCCTCTGAAATGGCTCTGGGTCGCAAGGGCCGTCGCCAGCTGCGCGTTTCCTTCCCTCGCCCCCGTACCCGGGTACTTAGGTAACAGTACCTGGATTATCGGTCTTTACGCCACATCGTGTGCTATGAGCTGCCGTAGCGCACGTTTCCCAGATCTCAGGCCCCGGCCAATTCCGGAAAAACCTGTTCTGGAGACCCTTGGCTTCTTTTTAGGTTCTAAATCGCGACCTGAGTTTGGCGTGGTAGCGCACACTCATAATCCCAGCATCCTAGGAAATCGAGCAAGAGGTTCACAAGTTTGAACTCATCCCGGGCAAGTTAGCCACTTCGGGAGACCCTGTCCCAAACTTAAAAAAAAAAAAAAAAGGTTGGGGATGTGGCTCTGTGAAGGTCCTCGGTTCAATTTCCGGTACTGAAAATGACTAGTAATAATAAAAAGAGGCGATAGGTTACATCAAGACAAGCATTTGGGATCCAAAGCCTATTACAGATAAGATTTTTGTTGACTGAAATTTAGTCAGTCTAGGTCATTCCCATTCATGAAATGTGGCCGCCTTTCATATCTGATTAAATCCCTCATACCCTGCCCTTGATGTCAGATCATCAGGGCCTGCCTTCACCAAGACTGCTATTGAGTCAGTTTAATAAGCGTCCCCCTTACCCCAGCATCTCCTGAGTAATTTTCACCTACATACCCCAACTACTGTTCCTTGGCCATAAAGCCCCACTTGTCCCTGCATTTGGAGAGGAGATCAGTATTCTTTATTACAATAAATAGTATTACGTGGGCTGGGGAGACAGCTCAACAGCATAAGCGCCTGCCAGGCATGCACAAGATCCTGAGTTCGATCATTGGTACCACCAAAGGGTGGGGGGGAAGCTTTACAACAGTTTCCTTTTGTAACAAATGTCAGGATAATTTTACATAGTTTCGTGACACATAATAATCACCCTCCCCCAATTATTTCCTCTAACAGAAGTCAGAAGTCACCTTCCCAAGCTATCGCAGTGAGATCCCCAGATCCATGGCATGGCAGGTATGCTTCAGCAGTGGAAAGAAGACCTTTTTCACAGTGGGGTTTTGCTATGGGATCTCCCCAATGAGCCCAGCCCTAATTTCTAAAAGGGGAAATGCACTTTCAGGGTAATTTAATAAAGTCTACTGTTTTCTAAGTTTTGTCCCTCTTGTGTTTTGCCCGACCTGTTAAGGGGCTCACTAATAGATCAGACTAGTAGTGATATGCCTGTTTACATCCTCCCAAGAGCTGGGATTGAAGAGGTGCACCATCACACCCAGTCTCAGTGGCCTAGTCTCAGCATGCCCTGGGGGCAGGGCCGGCACAGCAGATGGGGCTGGGGGTGGGGATTGTTCTTGTTGGCCCCAGAGGGAGGTGGCCTCTAAAAATTGGGTTTCTGGAGAATGCCAGCTTGCAAGCTGTGTAGTAGCCCCAGTCAGAGCTCAAAGTGGACATTTGCTTTAGTAGCTGCTTCCTGGCTTCTGCTAAGCCTGTGACAGAGTCCATTCCTGTGACAGGTACCAGGTGTTAGGGCAAGAGAAGATGGCTCTCCTTTCGGAAATGTAAGGCAACAGAATACCAAGTGTTAATGGCGGCCTGCAGGTATATTGCGAGTCATTTGCATGGAGGAAACATACCAAGCATGGAATGGCCCAACCCTGGGGAATAGGAAAGGTAATGTGCTTAGGGTGGTGTGTGTGTGGGGTGGTGGTGGTGGGAGGGTTTCTTAGTGTAAGAATTTGGAGAATAGAGAGCATCCAAACAGTGCCATCCAAGTCTCACACCAAGCAGGCAGAGAACAGCTGGCACCAAGAGATGCAGAGCCTAAGCTCCATCCCACCAGGTGTGGCAGGCAGTAGGCTTCCTTCAGGCGCAGGCTGCATGAGCTTGCACAGGGTCCCTGGCTCTCCTAGTTGGGGGCCATGGCGAGGGGCTGGGACCTGAATTGCAGTCTGGTGCTTGAAGCTGCTCTGGAGCTGAAACATGATGTAGAAGTATCCACCTCTGTTCTGGGGGAGCCAGCAGCTCCAGACTCCAGCCAGCTCCTTGTGCTGGTGGGGATCAGGTAGACCTTCGATGGGATATTGTATGTCGCGCCCAAGCTAGCTGATGGGGGAGCCTCTGGAGCTGCTGCCCTGTTCATTCCGGGTTTGAGCCAAGTGGCCCCTCCCCTTTGCACCTACGCTGGTGTGGTCAGAGTGAGGGTGGTGCAAGTTGAGGGTTAGGTAGGGCCATGGGCCCACCAGATGCCTTCCCAGTCTTGGGTCTGACCTGTGCTCTCAGATTGTGCCCATGGGATGAAGCGCCTCGCAAGAGAGCTGTACCTGGAGATTTCTCATCAGTAAAGAGTCTAGGGGAAGAGAAGCCTGCTGTGGGGATGCGGAGCCCCTGATAGCCCAGAGCAGTGGGGGGCTTCACCCTTCAGGAAGTATGGCACCCAGAAGTCACAGGAGCCCTGAAATTACCACTGCACCCTGCACCCCAACACCCTCACGGTCTGTCTGGAATCAGCTGCATCGCTATGAGCTCGGGGGTGGACTTGACCGACAGAGAAGCTGTGTGAACTTCAGAAGGTGGAGGGGCAACAACATCCTTAGAGCAGGGCCTTTGTAGTTGGAGAATAGAGGGGGGACAGGCCATTGGGGTCCTTGTACTGCAGCCAGTGCTTCCTCTTCTCTGCCCCCTAGCAGTACCCCAACCCACTGGCACCCTTCATTGCAATCTCAGAGGCTGACACTTGCATGCTAACTCTGCCTCTTCAGTGAGACCTTCCCAGTGTCTGGGGCAGCGCTGCCCCCTCCATGTACTTCCCCCAGCAGGGGACCTTGCCCAGCACCCCCCAGCTTCTGCTTTGGATTTGTGCTTCTCTGCAGCTGTGACTACCTGAAATCCAATTCCTATAACAAAGGTCTTATTTCAAAATACTGCTAAGAGGTTCACTTCCCTAAAAGAACTCTGACATAGGCAGAAAAGTGACCCGAACTGAGGCAGAAAAGTGACCCTAACTGTTACAAACCTAAATGAAATGTTGGCTCCCAGCCCTGAGAGGCCTGGACCACTGGCTTCAAGCTCACACCATCCGGGGTCTTGAGGTCCTAGTTCTTAGGACCACTGTCCTCAACCTTGTCCCACTCTCCTGCTGCAGAGCATTGTGACTGCTTCAGTTCTGGAGAGTTGGAGCATAACAGAGTGGACCCCAGTGCTGTCCCTCCAGAAGTGGGGGACAAATGTAGTGCCTTGGGCAGCACAGACCTATCCCCATGAGCTTTCTCGTTTTCCTCATCACAAATTTATACTTGTTCCCAATGAAGACCCCTTCTAATGGTCACTCCCTGGGGTGATCACTCCTCTTTCTGCTGGATGCCTGAAGATGCTAGAGTGCTGCTTTTGTGTCCTCCAGTAGGAGAGCTAGTGGGCCCAGGACATGAGTAGGAGAGGGGATGTGGTGGGTCCTGTGTGTGACACCTGGGCACATGCCCACACCTTCCTGACAGCTCACTGCTGGCCCCTCCTTAAACTCACCATCTTCCCAAGGCAGCTGCTGGACTAGAGCACCCCCTCCAACCCATCACTGGATGATGACAGGAGGGGAGGACCTTGAAGTCTCTGAGCTATATAGTCAGGGTGCACAGGGGCCTTGGCCATACCGCTCTCACAGGTGCTGCACCCTCTGCCCAGCCCATTCCTCCTTTACAGGTGGAACCTTAAAGCCCCATGCTGACAACTCGCAGGGAGAGTGACAGTGACCTTGTAGCACTCCCATCTTCCTTTTGGTTGAATTGGCTGGAGGTCTCTGGTAACCATGACCCTGGCACCAAGGACCTTATTCATGGATGTCCCTGTGCCTTTCTCACTCCAGAGTCCCAATGGCTGAGGACTGGCACTGGGACTCTGTAGGACAGATCCCTGGGGTGGGGTGGACACTTGGCAGCACCTGGCACCTGGAGATGACCTAGACTGGCCCTGGGCTCCAACTCAGCCTCTCCTCTTCCTTGCCCCTACCCCAGGTGTCCCATCCGGCCCTCACATCTCCAGGCACCTGTCAAGTCACCTGCCTGTGTTGACTAACAAATTACCTCTAACCCAGCAGATCCCAATAGATATTTGTCTTCTCCCAGGAAGGCTTCACACTCTGCCCACAGCCATGCTCCCTTATGTTCCAGCTCCATCTCCACTCATTCTCCCTAGTGTTTGCCACACCAGAAAGGATGCACTTGCTTGTGCCCTTGTTACTAGGTGACAGACTCCATGACAGCTGAGATGTGTCCTTATCTCCTGAGTCCCAGCCCCTGAGCACATGAGGCCTCCAGGAGCCACCTGTCCACCGTCTGACCCATGGAAACCACACTGGAGCGATAGTGATGATAGTTCCCAGCTGGGAGCTTGATACAGTGACTGGGGGACTGCTCATCCATTTAAGCCAGTTTAACAGACTCCCAGGGATTTTTTTTTTTTTTTAGTTTTTATTTTTTTGTGGAACCAGGGATTGAACTTGGGCCCTTGCACTTGCCAGGTAAGTGCTTATTCTACTGAGCCATCTCCCTGGTGGCCTTCAGGGATGGGGTTTAAATGACAGAGACCAATGCTTGCAGCTCTAAAGGCAGGAAGTCCACATTCAAGGTCCTGGCAGATCTAGTGTCCAGTCCACCTCCTGTCTGTGTCTTCACATGGCAGACAGACAAACAGGCTGCTTGTGCCTCATCTTCAGGGACACGACTCCCACAGCCAGCATCCTACACCTAACACCATCACCGTGGGAATCAACTTGTGAGAATGCACATGGGGGGCTTCACAGTATCTGCTATCTGCAGAGTGTTCCTGGTCAGCTCTGGCCTGCGTTCTGCTGCCTGCTGCCTGGTACCCAGTGTTCCAGAAACCTGTGGCGAGTCCCATGCCCCACCTTGGTGGGAGAGGAGCAGTTTGGTTCCACTGGACTTCGCTCAGTATTCTGAGCTCCTTCAGGCCCTTACCAGCTCCATAGTTGCTGTCACCCTGTGGGAGTGCCACCTGTTAGCAGAGCCTGGCTGCTGGGCTGTGAATAGAGTTCCCAGGGCCTGTGCTAGCTGCCATCTCCATCTCACTCAACCTCTTTGCCATCACCATGCCTATACATTTTATACTCAGTCCTTTTGCAGGACATGTGTCTCAGGGCTATTACCTGTTGATGCCCCAGGGCAGGAAAACAAAGATGCTCCCCAGTTGGCAGCCCAGTGCAGCACACTGGGAACTGGCACCTCGGCCCCTCTCTGGTCCTTCACCTGTCTTGCTAAGAGAAGTCTGATGATGCTATGTCATGCTATGCATCTTTTCCCTGCCTATGGCTGCCTTCAAGGCAGAGGTGTCCGGACAAAGGCCAAGAGGTACAAAACCTACCATCCCTAGGTATATGACCCCATGCAGAGACAGGCGGCTGCCCTGCTCTGTCCTAAGACTTCCCTTACTCTGTCCTGATCTCAGGACTGAGCCTTGCTTCCTGCTCCTGCGTGCCACTAGGGCCAGGGATATATCAGGTCACTGTTCTTCCTTCACTAATTGTGGATTTTCTCTTTGCTGCCACCACAGGGGGATTTTATCTTGGGCACAATGTCCATGCCATGAAAACTCTTTGTGCCTTGCGGTAATGCTCCATGAAGATCAGTATGTGCTGCGTTCAAGCCCTGTGGTCAGTACCCCTTTATCTTCCTGCAAAGGATATTTCGTAACTGTCATTGCAACAGCATCCCAATGAATAAAACCTAGCCCTCTTGAAAACCCTGTGGTTTTTCCATAGAAGGAAGTAGCTGCTCTGGGGCAAATAAGTACAAATGTTTCAGGAGACACTCAGCTCATTAACTCCATCTCCAGCCAGTTCCAGTCAGGCCCTTGGGTGCTTGGCAACCGCATCCTGCCTGTCCATCAGTTATTAGGATCTTATCAAATATTAAGCAACTCGCAGCGTTTTTAGTTAACGAGATGTCTCTCAGGCCAGCAGGCACCCAGGGAAACAAAGCTGGACAGGGCTGAGCTGTATGGGTAGGTCTCCACTGCCTGTCCTGTTAACCAGCATCTAAGGCACCTTTCTAGGGTGTTCGGATTGTCCTACAGATGCTCATAGAGTGCTTCCTGATTGCCAGGCTCTGGGGGTGCAGCAGTGGATGAGGCAGAGGTCTGTGTGCCTGTAGGAGCCTGGAGCCCAGCAGGGCAGGGTCACTGCAGAGATTGGCCACTCATGGCCCATGGTGCTAGCTAGTTTGGAGGAGAGACCCTGGTTTCGTTTGTGCTTTTCAGAGTTGAGAACATCACAAAGGGCTGCCCTCTGCAAGGGGTACCACCTTTCCATGGGGCTATAGATCCTAGGCATCCCTCAGCTGTGGGCATTCCCATTGGCCTGTGGAGGGTGGGGCAAGACGAGGTGCAGTGTCCTCTGAGGGAATGTACAGGGTATGGACAGTGGCCCAGCATGCCTGGGCACAAGAGGAGAGACAGCAGGCTGTGCAGGGCTACTGGAGCCACTGCTCACATTACTTCCTGGATGCTGAGGCCAGTGGGGCTCACAAGTGGCACCTGAGACTGCTTCTGTTGGGAATGAGGGGCAGAGTGGCTTTGAGGGGCATTACAAGGTTGGGCAGAGGTCTGGCTGTCTTGAGAAGCCACTGTCATCTTCACAGGGGCCAGAACACAGTGGTTCAGCCCAGCTCCAGGCAGATGGCCTACAGGGCCTGCAGGGCATTCAGTGGCCAGTGTGGTTTGCTGTTCCTAGCTCTTTTGGTACCCTCTGGGCGTGGCAGAGTGGACAGCAGGCTTCAGGGTGCCCAGCTGCGAATGGCCCCAGGCTTTGGGTCAGTCAGATGTGAGAGCACAGTGGAGGACTCTGAGCAGATGTCCTAAGAGAGTGGATGACTCAGCCAGCCTGGGTCTACCAGGGACTCTGCCCTGCCCCCTCTCCTTCTCCCCACAGTTCAGGGCCTGAAGGAAATCGCTGCAACAGCCCATTCCAACATCCCAGATGTTTCTCACTAGCGCTGGTGGCGTGAGGGCCAGGTCCCAGGGCGTCCAGGCAGAGCTGCTGCGCGTCCCGCAGCCCTTGGCACTGCGCGCTCGCTGTCAGTGCTGAGTGACGCAGAGCGCAGAGCGCGCTGCGGGCGCTGGGGCGGCGCGGGGCACGGGTCTCGGAGCCGGGCGCACGCTTTCGTTGCCAAGAGCAAGGGCGGCCAGGAGCCAGGGCGGTGGTGCGGCTGTGGCGTGGGGACGCACGGCCAGGCGTCAGCTCAGGTACGCAGGTGCGCAGGTGCATGCGCGGGTAGGGGCGCTCAGCCCAGGGGGTTAGGCGCCGGCGGGAAGCAATCTGGGGGCTGGTTTGGGCGCGGGGTCCGAGATGCGGCCGGGCCGTGGGCTCCACTGCAGTGTGCACCAAGGCGCGGAGCGGGCGCAGGGTCAGCCGGCTTGGTCTATGCAGACTCCTGCAGCTTTGCTACCCTGCCGCAGCAGCCGCAGCTGAAAACAGGGTTGGTGGGGGTGGTGGGCACTGGGGGATCTAAGGCTCTTGCACTGGGTCCTCCCTAGAGACCACAAGGCCCGCTCTGGCTCCCAGTTTCTTAACCTCTGTACCTGTGCTCTGCGATTTGTTCACAGCTGGTGTCTGCGACCTGGGAGAGGGCAGAGCTCATAGTGAGGGACCCTGAATGGGGGGTTGTCCCATCACCAGGTGGTTCATGCACAGAGGCTACCCCACAGATAAAATGCTTTCTATTTGTTCTATTTCCCAGGGATTCCTTTGGGCAGAGGGGATGGGGTACCCGGGTACACCTGGAAGTTCACAGCATTATAAGAGGTTGTACCCCTAGTCTTACTGTGGTCCCATGTCCATTCCTGATGGGGGTGGTGTCCGCAAGGCCCACGGGCAGCTGCTGTCCATGGCTAAGGTGGACAGGTGTGACATTGCCCTTTCCCAAACATCTGTGCTCTTTCTTGGGGGCTCCCTGAGTGCCACTATGCAGAGCTCATGTTGGGAGATGCAGCCCATGTTGGGCTGCCCACCTGCTTCCTCTGTGCCAGGAGCCTCAGATTCCCAACATGGGCATGTGTTTTTGTAAGTGTTGTCTCCAGGTGAGTGTGGACATGCTACTCAGCTGTCCATCCCTTGGCCTCCAGGAATGTTCAGCACACACACTTGTGCCAGGTGCTTCTGCAGAATTTTAGCTCTAAACCAAGGTGGCCAGATGCTGTCAGAAAAGTGAAGAAAGAGGTCAACTATGTGCTTGTGTGTAGAGGAATCCAGAGAAGGTTGGCTGTGGTACTGTCTTTTGAATAGCCATCGTCAGCCCTGGGGTTCAGGGTTTCCCCATCTCTGGGCATCCCTAGATGCAAAGAGCAGGGGTGTTGGCCTCACATTCTGGGGCTGTGTGCATCTAGGGTGTGAGAAAACTCACACAAGACCTGAGTGGGTGTGCTGAGATGTCAGCTGTCTGAAGCAAGACTGTGACTGTCCCCAGAAGCCGGTTCTGATGCATAGAGAAGCCACCCTGAACTTTCTTGGTGCTCTTGAGGAGGGAAATGAGTCAAGACTAGAGGTTTTGAGACATTTAGGCAGAGCGAGAGCGAGTTACCCCTTCAAGCAGGGGGGCAAAGCCACAAAGGTGTCACCCCAAGTGTGAGTCTGGATGCCTTTTGTGTGCCTGCCACTCTTGTGGTCTGCAGACTGGGGGTGCTTGTGAGGCTTATCACCACTTTACTCAGAAGCTGCTTAGGGGTGGCAGTGTTTTCCCATCTGTTTAGTTGGTCAGCGCTTTCATCATGAAAGAAATTCACAGATAAATTCTTTATTTTACCTGGGTCCCAGCCTGAGGCAGGTGTCTCACAGAACACTTCCTTTCTATAGGCCACTGCATCTGGGAGTTCTGGGGGACTTGCTCTGGGGTGGATGCCAGGTGACCAGGTGTCAGTAGGACTGGGTACCATGAGTGATCCTAAGATGTCACTGTACTCTGTGAGGTTGCTTTGGGTCCCAGACCTAGCAAACAACAATGAACTGCACTGGTGTCTTTCCTTACTCACCTGGTGATGCACACCATGTTGGACCTGTGCCTTTGCCCCTCACCTGCTTGGTCTAACCATTTGCCTAACATAACCAGGAACACATTAGGGTCCTGAGGACAAGGAAATCCTCTATGGCACACTCAGCCCACACTGGCCTCTTCATTTCCAGCGTTTCAAGATGCCCATCCTAGGGGACCATCTCTGGACCAGATCTCCTATAGCTGGTCACTTACTGCCTCTGGCCCTCTTATGTCCAGTGAGAACATGTCTTGCTTATTTGCTGGCCTTAGCAATGGGCTGGGGGATGGGACTGGTGAGCTGCTGTGTAAGACATCAAGGAACTCTGAAAAGCCACTAGGGATGAGATGGCTCTCTCTTCTCAGAGCTAAGCTAGAGGCCTAGCAGCTCACCCTGTCCTTAGGTCTGGGGATATGTGTGTCTGAGGGTTGGAGGTAGGGTGGCAATAGGGGACTGAGAGGCTCTCTGATGTCACAAGAGCCCCCAGAGGAGCATATGGTTGGCATGTGGCAGGAATATATCTTCTGGTAACCTCTTGATGTGGTGGAGCTAGAAGGGGGTTCAGGCCTTCCCTTTGCCACTAGGACACCATGGCTCAGTAGCTCCCTTGGCTGCCAGCCCTGCTGACACTGATCCCTTCAGGACACAAAACAGAGTAAGAACCCTGGCACAATCCGTCCCTTTACACTACCCCTCAGTGTCCTCAGGAGACCACCTGAGGCCCATGGGGCTAGGGGAGCTTGCAGGACTCAAACACATTCATTCTCATTTCTGTGGTCTCAGGGATGGGTCAGGAAAGAGAGGGATGGTTTTTTGAGGTCAGGGCCTATGGTACTTCCTGAAGCGTAATCTGTGGGCAGGGGGGGGGAGGGGTAGTTTCTTCTTTCTGGAAAGTGAAAGAGGTGAACCCGTGTCTGGAGCCATGAGATGCGGAACTGAGGGTGCACACAGGGCATGTGAAGATCTCACTTGTGTCCTTCCCAACACCAGTCTGGGCTGTCTGGGAATGTACAGTGCACCAAGTGTATGGGAATGGCTAGGGTGGCACAGTGGCCTGGGTTTGTGACCAGTGTGATAGAGCCCCACATGTGTGTGGTTCCACACGGCCTAGTGTCCTGCAAGGCTGGACAGAGTCTGGGTGGCCAGGAAGAAAGAGCAAACTGCCCTGGGAGACATTGACAAATGCACTACATGAGGAAACACGTGGCCAGAGCAGCCGTCTCACCTTCCTCTTTCTGCTTTATTTCAGCAGCCCCTCCCTCCATGGTGTCTCCAGAACCCCTGGGCTTGTGAGCTGGAGAAAAGCTGGCCCTGAAGGAGGTGGACAAGTGGCAGAAGCAGGAATTGTGTGACAGGATGGAGCCCTCGGCCCACAGGAAAGCTGGCTCTGAGCAGGAGGATGGCTTTGGGGTGCAGCCTAGGAGGGTGACCGATCTGGGCATGGTCCCCAACCTCCGGCGGAGCAACAGCAGCCTGTGCAAGAGCAGGAGGCTGCAGTGCCCCTTTGGCAGCAGTGAGAAGGTAGGCTTCCCACCTCTGTAGGTGGCCACAGAGCTGGCCAGAGTTCTGCCATTTGCCAGGTCAGCCCAAACCCTGGGGTTCAGCAGTGACCTGGGATGGGCATGTTTCCTGTCTGGGTGGAGAGGGCCTGCCAAACCCAGGGCTGCAGCTCAGAAACACCTTGGGCCTGGGGACCTCAGGAGATGGTGGGTACTGGACTTGTCCTCTGGGGACTATATTGTCCTTCGCTCTGTGATTTGCTTGAATGTGAGTCCAGGTCCTGTGTCATATAGCAGGGTGGGGTGGGGTGGCTCACCTCTCTGTGTCCTGCAGCACAGTGATTTCCCATTTTTACTGTTGTGGCGGTCAGTGCCCTTGATAAACTGGACTGAAAGCATCTTTAAATGTTGTAGTAGCAGGAAGGCATCTGCAGTTCTCAGACAGTAAGCACCAAAGTAAGGGCCTTGGGTCTTACCCAGCACACCTTCCACCGCACCGCCATCACTGAGGAGGCTGATGTGAACATATACACTATGAAGTGCACGTTCAGATTGGGTCTGAGAGCCAAAAGAAACATCACACAGATTCATTCCCCTCTCTTGAACCTGCCCTGGAGAGCTGTCCAAGGGTGTTTCACCTTGGTGTCGGGCCGGGTTCCTCTGTGGAAACTTGGCAGTCCTTGAAGGCCTGAGCTGTGAACTTTTGAGGGTTCATGACTTGATGATCTCAGGACCTTAAAGGAACCCTTTCTACACACAGCAAGAGCATCTGAGTTCATGGATTCCTGAGAACATCAGGAAGAAAGAATGTGTGTATTTTGTGGAAAGTTCCAAGCTATCTGATGCTGGGTAAGTGATATGTTTTGTGTTTAAAGCCTGTGACCCTCTTCTCCTGGTGCTGGGCAGGTGTTGTAGTTCATTTCCTTATTGCTGGGACACCCACATCCAACACCCACAACCCAAAGTGGGAGAGGTTTATTTGGGCTCACAGTATGAAGAGGTGTCAGTCCATGGTCAGCTGGCTCCCAGGCAGGGCAGCACAGGGCCCTGCTGGAGAACAGCTGCTCCTGCATGGTGGACAGGAAGCAGAGAGAAAAAGGAGCCAGGGAAGGAGATGAGCCCTTCCAGGCTGCACCCCCAGTCATCCACTTCTTTTAAGCAGTCCCTCCCTCCTAACTGCAGCTCAGCAGCTACAAGTCCCACAGTCCAGTCACCTTCCCGAAGCCCCACCTGTGATCACATTAGGCTTTAGAGGGATGCCTAGGTATAAACTATAGCAACTACCCAACCCCCCTGCTCCCTGCCCAAATCAGGGACTCTGTAGGAGACAGCAGGAACACCCCATGTGTGCCAGGCCCGGCCCACATGTGCACTGATTCAGTGGCCTCTCCCTCCAGCCACCCTCTGTGCTGCTCTGGACAGGCCATCTTCTCCTGGCCCTTCTTCCTTCCTGGAAACTCCTACTTAGCTTCAAGGCCTGTTGCCTCTCGGTGTGCCCTTCCCAGGCCACATGCCGTACAGGGAGTCGCTGCCCTGGGCACAGCCTCTCTCCTCCTCTCTGCTGGCCACTGTAGTGTCATTTTGTGGCTCAGGCCTTGTCTCTCCCACTCACTGCTGAGCTCTTTGGGGCAGGGACCACGGCAGTGTTGTCTCATCCCTCCTCACGCAGGCAAGCGGCTGGCATGCAGCTGCTTACTGAGCGATGTTGGAAGGAGTCACAGGAAGCAATAAGGTCACCCTGGGCCCTGTGCCCTGCCCAGGCATGGTCACTGCGAGTGTCCCGTGCACTGAGGCTTCCGGGCTCACGCTCCAGCCTGGCTCCTCCTCAGACACTGGGGTGGGGGTGGGGGCTCAAGTCCTGGAAGCAGAGTGCTATGTTTCCTATCTAGATGCTCTCCAAAGCCTCCTGTGCTCATAGGAGGTCTCTGAAGAGTGATTGGGTCATGGGGGTGTTACACCATGGGTGGATTAATCCCCAGAGCTTATAGCTACATGTGCTGTTAGGAGTTGAGGTCTGCCCCAAAGCATTGGTCACAGGGTGTGGCCTGGAAGGGGTCGTCTCCCTCCCTGGGTCCTCTCTTCTCTCTCTTCTTCCTATCTACCAGTGGGGAGCCACTGTCCTCTGGCAGCCCCTTCTGTCATGCTGCCCTATAGACTGAAATGAGAACCAAAATAAACCTGTCCTTCCTTAGGTTGTGGGTGTTGGGTATTGTGTCCCAGTGATGGGGGAAGTGGCTAGGACAGAGGGAGTGGCCACCAGGTCTAGCTCACCACTACAGTCTGTCCTTAGTATGCCTGGGGCAAGTCTATTTCCAGGTGCCAGAGCACCTCCATATCGCAGATCCCTAGCTTTAGATTTGGCCAAACCTCAGGTAGGAAAGGTTTGAAAACAAGACAAAACAAAACATCTGCCTTGGACACATACAGGCTTTCGCATTGTCATTCCCTGAGGAGTGCAGTGTAATGGCGGCTCGCCAACACTCACACTGTGGCATGTGTTACAGTTACAGGAGGTGGGCGCAGGGTCATGGGGAGGCTGCGTAATTCTGTGTAAAGCACTTGGCACTGGCAGCTTTTGGTACCTGTGGAGTTCTGTGGTTTCATTTCCTATGATACCGAGGGACAGTTGTATGCAAAAGGACAAGGGACTCCAGGCGGGAAGAGGGGAAAGCCCCTGCATCCTGACACCTAGAAGGGTGCAAGGCCCGAAGTCTGCTGTGGCTGGGCTCTGGGTGCATCTTATGTGCTGGCTCTACAGCTGCATGGTGGTGGGGAGGCCTTAGAAAGGGTCAGTGCTGTGTGGAGTCAATGCAGACAGCAAAACTTACCCTGCAGGACCCTGTCATGCTCAGGGCTGAGGCTGTGACTACAGAGCTTCCTCTGATGTGGGAAGAGAGTGGCAGCCTGGGGCAGCATCGCCCCTTAGAGTCCAACACCCTGCCCAGCAGCTCCCAACAGGAGGGAAGGCGTCAGCATGAACCACATGTGGGAACAGGTTGGGCTCCAGGAAGCACCCTTGCATGCTGGCATGGGGCGCTCTGGTCCCAGATGCCAGCCTGAGTGACCCAGGCCTGCTGTAGGAACCACATCACCCAGGTTCTTCTGGATGTTGCCACTCAACAGCTACTCACTGCCATCTATGGGAAGACAGGACCAGAGCGTGTGGTGAATGCCCTTCCCTGCTGGGGCATAGTTTTGGCGACAGATGAGCCATTGTCCTGAAGTCTTCTCGCACAGTGCTGTGGAACCTTTGTGTCCCCACCACACTGGGAACCTCCCCTCCCCAACTCCACCCATCCTGTTGGTTTTTGTGTTCTGATGACCACCCTCAGTGTGGCATGGACATATCCCATGCTCAGTGCTAACACTGTCACCCTGGTCAGACCCTGTCCTACTATCTTGTCACCTCTCTGTCCTCCCTTGCAAGGTATGTGCTAACAGTGGAGGCACCAAAGGACTCAGGAGTAGAAGCAGGACATGTGCACTTAGGAGCCCAGGGGCCCCGGCACAAGCTGGGGCTCAGATGCTGTTGTTCTCTGCTTTCTGCCTATCTAGGCCAAGGGGCCCACAGCAGGAGCCCAGACTGGTTAGATTCTGGGCCAGTGACCTCGTGCAGCTTCCTGCTGTGTCAGGATCCAGGACACTGTGGAAATGTATGATTTCACCTCCTTAGAGGCGGCAGTTCAAAGAGAAAAGGTGGTAGCATGTTAGCTGCTGACTGCTAGAAATCTAAGCAAAAATTTGGAGTAGCACTGGCCCAAAATACAAGAGTTGGGGCCAGGTGTGGTGTTGCCCACCCATAACCGAGCATTCTGGGAGGCCGAGCCAGAGAGCCCAAGTTCAAGCTCAGAATGGAGAGTTTAGCATCTTAGTGAGATCCTGTCTCTAAATAAAAAATAAAAAAGGGCTTGGGATGTAGCTCAGTGCAAGGGTCTGGGTTCTTTGCAGATATTAAAACATACAGAAGTTACAAGAGCTTGTGTCCTTGTCCAGCGACTTACCCTGGCCTTTACCTAGTCCTTACCTGGGAAGTGGGGCCACACAGGTGTTCCATTCTGATCCCTGCCACCCTGGAAGTTCCTCAGTATGCTTTAGGGGTGGGACCAGGGGTGCATTGTTTTTCCCATTTTTAATTTTTATTGGCCCATGTTTTCAGTCTCTGATGATTTCATCCATCGTGGGACACACGTACACGACACATCTTAGTTCTCTTTGTCTCCCTATCCTCTCTTCCCCCCATCTCTCAGTCCCCTTTCCATCTGCAGGAGATCTGTCTCCCTGTGCCTTGTTATCTATCTTTTCCCATTTTAATGATGCAGAACCCAGACTCAGGAACACCCAGGATCCCACAGTTGACAAGTGTCAGCGAAACCCAAGTTCTGCTCCTTGGAGTTCCACAGTCTTCCCTCTAGAGCATCTGGGTCAGGTTTCATCTGGTTTTAGACTTTCTTTTCATTTCATCTGTACTTAGTCTTCTAGGTCTCTTGTTAGTAGCAAAAAGTGGTCACCTTCAAAAATGAGAATTCTTAATTCAGGAAAGGATAAGGAACACATGGGCTCATCTTTTCTTGCTCCTGCAGCCCCATGCATAGCAGCAAGAAGTAAAACGATTTCAGCCCACAAACAGGAGGACCGTGAGGGGACAGTAGTGGACAGGCAGCGGCTTTTCTCCTGTAGGGAAGGAGGAAGCGGGGCCAGCTTCGGACATGAGTGTTCTTGTGCATGGACACCCTGAAAGGGCCCTAGGAGACTGGGGGAGCTCTGCTCTGCAGCAGCCCTGGCCCTTCAGCACCAAACCTCTACCATGTATGTTCAACTTTTTATTTTGAAATCCAGATTTAAAAGACATTTCAAAGCTACCGCAAGTACCACCCTGTTGTGTTTATGTTCTGCACAACTATACCATGTTGGCAAGACCAACATGGTTGGAGTTCCGCCTCAGCACAGTATGTGTGTGTGCCCAGCTTTGTGTCCTTTTGTCACATGTGTGGATTTGGATAACCACTGCTACCAGCAAGACACACTACTGCCCCATCTGCATGAGCATCTCTTCTCGTCTTCCCCTTGTGGTCATACCCTGCCTCTCCCATCCCTATATGTTTGTCTCTTTGGGACTTTCATGCTATGTGACCTGTGCATTTTTGGTTGGCATATTTTTTGGTTTTTCTCTTAGTTGCTTTTATTGGATAATTCTGTTGTTCTCTTTTCTAGTTCACTGATTTGTCTTTTCTCCTTTCCTTTCTGCAATTGAGTTCATACACTATTTTTAAAAAATGTCAAGAGTTGGGGAGATAGCTCTGTGACATAAATGCCTGCCTGGCAAGTGCAAGGTCTCAGTTCAATCTTCGTTATTGAATGCTGTGCTGGTCTTGGAACCAGGCATGGTGGTGCATGCCTGTAATCCCAGCAGCAGGGAGGCTGAGACAGGAGGATTGATCACTACAAGTCCGAACTGTGTGGTGAGACCCTGTACCAAAAAGTTAAAAAAAAAAATTTAGAAGTCTACTGTAAAAATGTTGAATAATGTATTTTTCAGTTGTAAAATTTCCATCTGTTCTATCCTTTCTTCTTTAGTTTCTAGTTGTTCATAGAAGCTTTTTTTGGTACCAGGGATTGAACTCAAGCCCTTGTGCTTGCCAGGCAGGCCCTTACGCTGCAGAGCCATCTCCCCAGCAGCAGAGAAGCATTTTTAAGGTGGCTTTCATATCGTGGTGTGGTGGTCACCAAGATGGTGTTTTGTCTTGTTCTACTGGGGGGTTCCTGGTTCTCTGGGCACCGCTGACTTTCAGTGGAGACCCTTACAGTTTAGGTTTTACCCTGTAAGGCTCTGGGTCTCTAGCTCTAGCAGGCCTGTGATATGTGTGTGGGGGGGCAAGGCCAGCACCTGCATATGTGGGGAATCCAAGGTCCCGTCAGCCCCAGCTAGCATGCTATGGTGAGGGCATCTCATCAGCCAAGACTATGGAGTTCCAGCTCACTTCTCCCCTTCTGATGTCACCTGGTGAGGAGGATGGGAACTTGTTACTACTTCTATGTGGCCTTCTGTGACACTGAGGCTGAGATATGGCTGGGTGAAGTTCTGGCTCACTGGGCCTTGATGCCCCCAGGAGCAGGGGATTCCTCATTCCCCCTGGTGATGCCTGTGTCCTCACAGGAAGGTGGTGTGTGAGTGTGGCTACACCCGTGAGCAGCACCTGGAGGAGGCCACCAAGCCTCATGCCTTCCAGGGCAAGGAGTGGGACCCAAAGAAGCATGTCCAGGAGATGCCAACGGATGCCTTTGGTGACATCGTTTTTTCGGGCCTTGGCCAGAAAGTGGGAAAGGTTTGTTCCTTTGTGCTATAGTCTGCATGGAGGCAGGAGCTGGGGTGGTCCCTGGCAGATTTCCTGGGGGTGGCTGGTGGTAGCTAGCTACGCGGGCCCCAGCCAAGCTAGGGATGGAGTGGGTGAGGTGGTCTCAGGCTCCTGCTGTCTGTGGAGTGGAATTGGGATTCATGGAGCTTCCCAGGGAGTGTGGCTGGGGTGCGAGTGGGCTCTGGCAGTGAGCAGCTTCCTACACATCTGATGCTGCTCCTGCCCACTGCCCTGTGGGGGAGGGGGCACCAGTGCCACTTATTTTCCTGCTGGCTTCTGGAGCCTCTGAGCCTCTGACTAACTCTGTGTGGCTATTCCTTCAACTCCTTTGCATCCCTCAAAGTCATGTCCACTTGGCTGAAGAAATCAAGCAAGGCCTTTTGGGGTATGGGGCCATGCAGCCCCAGACCCCCAGCCTCCCATGATCATGTATGAGTGTCCCACCCCTAGGTCATCTGTCTTTACATTTACCAGGCAGGAAGTTTCACTGATCATGCAGGATGAGGGTCTCTTTACTCAATGAAGGGTGTGGAATCCAGGTGGGACCCCGCCCAGGCTCTTCCCTCTGCCTCAGCCCCCACCATGTGCTGCCACAGGCACAGTTTCTGCCTTCGCCTTCCTGTTGTGGTGCATTAGCGCCATGGAGCATGACAAACCCAGACCCAGAGCCTGGGATGCAGCCTGACCTCATCCTGTCACAGCATGTGTGTCCCCACGAGGTGGATCCTCAGCCTCTCTTGTTCTGGGGATCATAAGGGCGCCCCACAGGGAAGGGCCTTCCCTGATATTTGCCTGGCCCACAGGGCCAACTGCTCTGAGGGCTGACAGGCAGCAGCCCTGGTGGACCTGACTAGACCCTTACCAGCATAGTGAGGCCTGTGTGCTGGGGGATGCTTGTGGCCTCCTGGACCCTGCCATCTCCTTTCTGTTCTTCATAGCCCACCTTGGGGGACTCTGGCCAGGGATCTGGGAACCAAGGTAAAAGAAGTTCACTGTGGATTCCTAGGGTCTGTGGAGTTGGGGACCCCCAACAGGGATGCTGAGGAGGGTGAGGCAGGATGAAAGGCAGAGGAGGCTGAACCAGGGACCCTGGGACCCAGGAGAGAGACATTCAATGCAAGGCTGGTGGTGTGGACAGGACGTGGGATCAGGACTTGGGGCGTGCATGAAGCACCCTGAAGCAGGGGCCCAAGGAGAGTGAGGGGTGTGGCTTCAGGATCCCCTTGCTGTCCCTGGTTCTCATGCAGTATGTCCGAGTGTCCCAGGACACACCTTCCAGCATGATCTATCATCTCATGACCCAGCACTGGGGCCTGGATGTCCCCAACCTCCTCATCTCGGTGACTGGTGGGGCTAAGAACTTCAACATGAAGCTGAGGCTCAAAAGCATCTTCCGGAGAGGTCTGGTCAAGGTAGCTCAGACCACAGGTGGGTGCCAGGTACTGTCCGTAGGTGATGGGCACTGGTTGGGCTGAATGGGTAAATCCAGGAGGTCAGGCTGTTGGGGCCAGAAGAGCCTTGGAGTAGCACAGTCCATGCTGCAGCCTGGCTCAGAACCCACACCTATCCCTTAGCTGCCTATGGCTCTTCCTGTGATGCCCAGCTGCTGCTGAGCTAGCCCAAGGGCACAGAGCCTGTTCTGGCCTGAACATCATAGTAGTTGTGGGGGCCAGTAGAGGCCACAGAAGGCTCGGCTGGCCTCTGAGACATCAGTGACTCAGTCATCTGAGCTCTGTGCACCAGGTCAGGAAGATGTCATCTCTTCCCTGGCGTACTTGTCTCCTTAGTGCTAGATAACTTCTCAAGATCACACTTTGAGGGACAGCCAAGAAAGGGCCCAACGCCACATGGGTGTTGTGAAACCCACAGCACCTGGCCACACTGGAGTTCAGGGAGGCTGCCGTCCTCGAGCTAACGGGGATCCCTTGGGGTAGCCTGGCAGGGTAGACATAGTGGCCCCCAGCTGGGTTGTGCAAGGTTGATGGCTCCTGTGAGCCCAGGTTATGAAGCCTTTCCTGAGCTCTGGCTTCGTGAACTGTGTGGTGGCCGACCCAGGCCTGGCTGTGGAGAGTCTGTGGCACTCATACCTGGCCTGTGGCGAGCATACCTGGCCCTCTGTGGCACTGTGTCAGTTTGTGAGTCTCGTGTTTCTTGAGCTCTGTCCTCTCCTTCCATCTCTGTTCATGGAGGGACCAAATCTTTTCTCCACCTGGTCAGGTAGGGCTTGGCTTAGGGCCAGTAAACCTCCCACCAGGCATGCTCACAGCCCTTGCATCTTCTTTGCCTCATCTTCAAACTGTGTTTTCCTTTCCTTTCATTCCCTCCCCTCCCCTCCCTCTTCCTCCCCTCTTCTTACCCCTCCTTTTTCCCCCTCTCCTCTCCCCTTTCCTCTCCCCTCTCTCTTTTCCCCTCCCCTCCCCTTTCTTTGCCCCCTCTCCTCTCCGACCCCTTCCCTCCCTCCTTCCTTCCTCCCTTCTTTCCTTCCTTCTCTTTCTTCTTTTCTTTTCTTTCTTGAAACAGGCTTTTGTTATGTAGTTCAGGCCAGCCTTGGACTCATGGCTATCCTCCTGCCTCAGCTTCCTGAATGCTACAATCAGGGGTGTGCAAGCTGCCACGCCTGGCTTGACACTGTGCCTTTTATATATTCACCACCAGTTTCTTTACTGCCTACTTTCCCACCGACTGCCACCATGACATGTAGTTTCCTTTTTTTTTTTTATGACAAGCACCCCTATTTTTTATTTTATCTTTTTCTTCTTCTTCTTCTTCTTCTTCTTCTTCTTCTTCTTCTTCTTCTTCTTCTTCT